>ML276772.1:0-59007 GCA_005239495.1 Nicotiana undulata
CAAAAAAGAACTGGGCAATTAGAAATAAGGGAACTATATGGTGCTGCTGATCAGTATAGTCGATCCCTTTGGGAGAAGATTATGTTGATCAATTTGCAGGCCTATGTCCACACTGGAGAATAAAAACAGATGAGTGAAGAAGAAATATCAAGCTGGAGGAATATGGAGACAAAGACTGATTATAACCATGCTCAAATCAAGTTAGAGGAGAGCATGGTTATCCAGATTTTTGCTAACATTGACTATTGTTTTGCAGGTACACAAACTGAGGTATTTATCTATGTCCTAAACGACCTTATGTTGGTGGTATTAATGCACTGCATTCAACCCAATAGAGGACACTTAGGCATAGACAATAACTCAGTGGCATGGAGTGACATGAGGAGATACAAAACAACTTTGAAATGTCCAGAAAGAGAATTGGACATACTCGACCAACCAGGAGTGCTGATAGTTACACCTAGTTTAACTGGAGGAACTAGAAGAGTCAATGGTAGAATGGAGGTCAGGATCAACACACAAATGAGAAGTAGGCAACAGGGCATTGCAGAAACATGTTATATACAAGGGTTGGAACATAGTTTCAATCACAGAAATGGGCATAAAGAGGGGAATCACAGGAACACATGGAGCTCAAGTGCAGGAAGGAAATGTAGTAGGAATAATAGAAGGTCAACCTACAACAAACTGATAAGACAACTGCTCAGAAGAATTGGGCAGCTTGACATAGAAGATAAGGGATCGAAAGGAACAAGAAGATGCAGGGGATTGGAAGGAGAGGTATACAGGTGGTCAGGCAATGTCACAGGAGGGACAAATCAATTCAAAATGAAGTTGCAATGGTGTAGAATCAGTAGGCAAGCAGGGAATGCAACAATACAACAAAGAAAAGAAACATTGCCTAGAAAGTATAATCGAAATAGGCGAGAGGGAACAAGGAGTCTAACAGAATTATCAACAAGGGAGAACAATACTTATCTGGAGGAATCGAGCACTGGATATGCAGGAACATTTTACACTAACTTGTTTTCTGTTTTGCAGGTACCACTACCCATAGCTTGTCTCCTATTACGACCTCTTAGGGTGGTATCAGTACTTTGTACTCATTCCCTTGAGGAAGGAAAAGAGACATGCACACATGTAGATGGGGATTACAAGAAGACCATAACGAAATGGAACACTGATACACTATGCACGCGACACAAAAGAAGTTGCCTGGCTGTGGATAAAGACACAACATGACAGAGGCAACGATAACATACATGTGCAGCAATAACAACAGGCATCACCCACAGCCTGAACAAGAAAGGAAAGGCACACGATACTGACATTAATGGACTGGATTTTGGCTAGCTATGAGTCTACTGGAAATTGATCAATTGAGAAGCAAATACTTGAAGACAAGATACACCAAGATCAAGAACTACAGAGGAGAAACATGAACTCAAAATGATCCAAATCATCACAGAAACCAAACCACAAGCAGGAAGGAATTTCATGGAAAATAGGCTGCAACAAGTTGTATTTTGGCTAGTTTTTAAATTAGTTAATCATTTTGTGATACCAAAACATGGGCCTACACGGTCCAATTTTGGTAATAGGATATATGTACGAGTAGACATAGTTTATCATCTCACGCTTAGTGAGATAACTCCGGATTTTGTTATTTGCTTTTATTATAAATAAAACAACTACGAGGCGATAGCCTAGTAGTATAATTTGCTAAAAAATAAAAATAAAACATGCCCCTACTGTGCTCGAGCTGCTTCGTTGTCTGGTTGCCAATTCCCTCCCCACAACCATGGCAGATGTTGAAGCCGACATGACGGCAGGATAGCCAAAGAAGTGGACGTTCAAGAAGTTTAGTTCTAGAGGCGTCGATCTCGATGCTTTACTTAGACATGTCCACTGACGAGCTTGTTCAGCTCTTTAATGCTTATCCTCGCAGAAGGTTCTAGAGAGGTTTGAAGGGAAGCCAATGGCCTTAATCAAGAAGCTATGCAAATCTTTATAAACGAGATGTTTAGTATTAAGATTTAAGGATATTACCGTCATTTTAATAAAATAAAAGTGTTTATCAGCTTTTATTTACCAAACACTTCAATAACATTTTTGTTAAATTAAGCACTTTTATCCAAACACGTAACTGTTTATTTATAAAATAAGTTTCATCACTTAAAAAGTTCTTTTAAGTACCATACTTAAAAGCCGCTTTTTTAAAGTCAATCTAAACGGGCTCTTAAAAGAGTGAAACAAAAACTCAACAGAAATTAAAGTCATACTTGCATTAATATATTAACGGCAAAATAGACTAAGTATTAACTTAGTCTTAGCCATATTAAGGTTTTTACATTGGGTTCCCCTAAGTTGTCAGTTGGAGACTTAAAGGGTCTAAACTTACCCCCGATGGCACAGGGGGTAACCACCAATTAATAAAAAAAGAAAGAAAAGAGAACCAAGATCTTAAACTTCATCAGATGGGGGGTTGTATTCACTGGCAGGAGGAGAAGCTTGGGATGAAGATACATGAGCAGCAGGAGCCTCACCTTCAGGTGAAGAGAGATTTTGACCTTGTTGAGACTTCTCAATGGTCTCCTTGGTCTTCGCAATTTCGGCTTTTAGGTCAAAACCCTCTTGGCTCATTTCCTTCAATGTGTCAAGACGAGAGTTCATATAATCCCAACTCACATCAACGACTGCCTTGTCTTCAAGAGCTTCATAATATTTCTCCCACAATTCAACTTCAGATCTTAATTCATCCCTTTCAGCCATGGCAGCATAATGAGAGGCCTTTAAAGGAGCGAAAGACCTTTCCAGGGACTGAATTTTCTTCAAAGAGTTGCGAAGATCCTCCTGGGTTTGAGTGAGTGATTGAACAAGTTCGCCCGAATACTCCTCCTTCTGGCCTAATAAGGCCTTCAGGCTCTTGATCTTTTCAGAGTCACGGGTCAGTTGCTCTGCGAATGAGGACTCTAGGAAGTTCTTATCCTTGCCTGCCTGATCTGAAGATGCCTTCTCAATAGCCAACTCTGCTGTCATGACCCTTACTTGCTGCTCCAAGGTACACTTCTCCTCTACCACTACCTTTATGTCGAGTTGTAAGCTTTCATATTGCTCCTTCCAATTATCTGCCTCAACACGCAACTCCATTACTTCCTGCTCCGTATGAGAAACCCTCTTCATTAACTCCATGCCTATAAGATTGATCTACAAAAGCAGATAAATAAGGTACGGAAAAGAATGTTCACAAAAATGAATAAAGGAGAGTATATTTTACCTTTAAAGAAGTATGCTCGATCTCATTTGCCCATGTAAGGGAATTGTGGCTGTCCAACTTAGCTCTCTCAGTCGGACCTATTAACGGTTTCAGCCAAACATCAGGCTGGACGGACTTTTTAAAGAGGTTACCCTCTGCTGGAACTTCTATCACCTGCCTCATCTCCCCCCTGCTGGAAGACCCTACTTATGCAACAGAAGGCACGGAAGCAGGAACGGATGAGGGAGCCACGGGCAAGGAAGTCTGAGGGGCAGAAAAAGCCACGTGAGAGGAAGCAACGAAAGGAGCAGGAACAACCATGGGAGCAGGAGTAATAACATGAATCGTTGAGGGAAGTTCGTTACGAGCAGAAGGAGAGAAAATAGCCAGTGGAGCTTCGTCAGTAACAGAAACAAAACCTTCACGGAACAGGAGATCCACTGATTCACACACGGGAGAGGGAGTAGCATCCTCAGGGGTAGAGAGTTCAGCTTCAGGCGCGGGAGGATCAATAGCAGGTGCAGACTCGTCGTCAGAGACCACCTTCCTTCTTCGTGACCTATGGACCAAAGAACTCTCCTCTTACTCCTCCTCTTCTAAGGTCCTTGACCCACTTGCTTTCCTTTTTGAAGAAGAGGAGCCTGAAACGATCTCCTGGGTCTTTTCCAAGGATAACTTTGGAACAGACACAGATGCAGAATAAGCTCCACGAGCAGCAAATCCTGTCAAATGAAAAGGGTCAAATAAATCTCGAAGGAGGAAATAAGCAAAAACAAAAACTTCATTTAGCATGAGTCTCTCCAACCAAACCTCCCGGAGAGGTATTTCCATGAGCGTATTTCTAACGGAATGATGAACAAAAGTTTTTCTACCCAACCTCGGAAACCGGAGACATTCTCAACTGTTCCCATGGTTAGGGAAGATTTTCTTCACCTACTAAACCAGTAGTAGGAACAACAACATACCGAAGGTACCACCCTCGATCTTTATCATCATCAAGAGTCACTAACACCCTTTTGCTCCTAGCCGCGAGAGTAAAAACTCCCCGGCGGAACAACATTGGAGAATAGAGGTGGATGAGATGATGAAAGGTAAAGTGGACTGAAGCTAAGTTAGCCAAATATCTAAGACATGCAACAACTCGCCATACGAGAGGACCGACTTGTCCCAAACAAATTTTAAAGAATCGACAAAAATCGATGATAACTGGGTCGATTGGAGGCTTGAATCCTAATGTGAATGGATAGGTATAAACAAAAGAATACCCGGCCTTGTAAGAGGTTATTCTTTGATTACCATTGGGCACGACAACAGGAAAATCAGGCTTCCAGAAACAATCCCTGCGTACAAGAGATATCAATCCTTCAGTAATCTGGGTAAGGTATTTGTCAGCACCGTCAAGAGACGACAATGAATAAAGCTGATCTCTAAGGACCTGACTATCCCTAGCAAAGGAAAATTCTGCAGGTACTATTTCATCGACCCGCGGCTCACGCAAAGGTTCATTGTGTTCTTTACACTTAGACGAAGATCTAGAATCCCTAGCCCTCGAAGAAGATAAAGACCTAGAAGAAGGATGAGAAGTAACTTGAGAAGAGGAAGAACTCCTAGAAGGAGTAGAACCTAAAATCTTAAGTCTACCACCTCTTCTACTCCGAGTTGGAACAGAAGAAGAAGTTAGATCATCTACATTTATGATTTTCTTGGATTGACTTGAAGAAGACATATTTACAGAAACAAAAAGTTTGCAAACGAACAATGAAGGGTTAGAAGTTTTTCGTGAAAGTAAAGCAAGAATGAGGGGTATTTTTACTCGAAGACATCCGTCAAAAAAATGGAAAAGACAGTGATGTGAAAGTCATAATTGAAGTAGTCACTTCGTGATTGATGCAGCCGCAAAAAGCCCTAAAAGGCGCTGAATAATTGCAGAACCAATCCGAAAATGCCACGTGGCACAAACATTAAATGGAAGTGACAAACGATGCCTACATTCAGAGATGGACGCAATGTTACAAGTGAAGCGGCGGCAAAATATTTCCGCCATAAATGAATATCTACTTACCAAATATTAATCAAAAAATAAATGGTAAGTGGGGGGGATTATCTGTATTGGTAAAAAAAGAGCTTCACACGTGTAACAAATGTGGTGACTCAGAAATCTATGCGGAGTAACGAAAATACGACAACTGGAAAGGACTCTATGAAGGGGTACGGGGGGAAAAGGCACGGAATAGCACACCCACGGGATAATTAGCTACGAGAATCTCAACTTGATTGAGAAGATGAAGAGACACGACCAGAATGAATCCGGGTAGAATAAAGGGCATATTCGAAGATCTTCAATTAATGAGCTAGACGTTACACAACCTTCATGAAACAATTACGGTTAATAATTATAACGTTATATTAATGTCATTATTAGTCATTAATGCTCAATCACTGAAAAGGGTAGACGTTATATTAAGAAATTCCCTATATAAGGGAGCAAAATATAACTTGAAAGACACATTCGAACTACTACGACAATACACTTACTTTTTATGCATCTTATTACTTTCCATTTACAAGTTTTAGTTACAATTACTAGTCTATTATTTGGTTATCAGAAACCCGTGTTCTTCTTAAAATAGCTTTGAGCAAAGAATCCAATTCTTTGGTTAAACAAAAGAGACAGTTGATTCTCAACGCTTGGCATTTTGGGCGAGTGATCCTTTATTATTACATTTATTGCCATTGCATGCATTTACTCTGCCTGTTCACTCGCATATTCATTATTAAATCATTACCAACTTCTTTGTCTGATATTTAATACTGTTGTCGCTACTGTGTTAAAACAAAAATTAGAAAAACTGTTAGAAGGAACTGAAAAACTGTAAACGATAAGAAATATTCCGAGTCCACAATTTCCTTGTGTGTCCTTAAGGAATTGTAACCCCCTCACAAGTTTCCAACAGTCGCAATACAAACTGCAGGATACCAACGAACTCAAAGAACGGAGCAAAATCACACTTACGAATTTGAGAGAGAGACTGCGAAGTAGAATGCAGGATCTTCAGAAGGAAATTCTGTATTTTTTCGAGTGAGTGAAAAGGAAGGCATGCCTCAGAATTTATAGGCAATTGTCGGAAGAGGTGTGATGTCAGTTCAGGAAGAGGTGTCTGTTCAGAAGGGAAAAACAGCGTTCATCGTTTTGGATTATACATTCCAGTTAATTCCGTTAATTAACTGACTGGCACTTAATTAATTCTCAAATAATTAATTAAATAAATTTTGTCCAAAAAATTAATCTTATCGATCGATCATTTGACAAATCCAAATCCAAATCCAAATCCAAATCCAAATCCAAATCCAAAGCCGAAGCCGGAGCTGGAGCCGGAGCCGAGCCGAGCGACGACGACGGCGCGAGGCTTCATTTTCTTCAACTCCTTTTAAGAGCTCTAAGAAGTGATCCTATATTTATACACACAAGTATAGTTATCTTTCACCAATGTGGTACAAAGTTCATTTGTCATAAATGACAAAGCTCACTTGATTCAAAATTTTCTTTTCCCTCCATTTTATTTCCCACTATTTCCTAATTCACACTATTAGTCTTTAAAGCCCAATGGCTTAAAGTCCAAGTTTCCCCCACATGAATGGGAATGGCTGTAAAAAGAATGAACATAGATGAAAGCTGTGTGATTTGCAAGTAAGGATTAATTGCATCTGGATAAGTAGGTTTCCCTTTGAACTTTCCGTAGTGAGCATATGTCGGATATACTCGGTCAATCGGTAGATTTTATATATTTGAACCGTCGAACTTTAGTGTATACCTAGACAACAATATGTCACACAACCAACCGTTAACCGTCTTTTGGTTCTCATTGTTGTGTTCGTTTCATCCATGAACACTGCCTGGTTTCATAAGTGCGTAGAGAATTGGCCTTACAAAATTCTCATTGAAGCGACTTCCACTTCACACTTACATAGGTGATTCCTAAACGTGTAATCCTTTATATTGACACTATTTGATAAATACCACATCAAACTTAGGTAATCATTAAAGAACGTGTAAAGTTCTATCCTTGTTACTGAACATTGTCTTCATCACGAGAAGGGACCAAAGATTTTACTTTGACAATGTTGAACCGGTCAATCACAACTTTGTTTGAGCTCCTTGAACCTAGATCTCGGAATATCCAAAATTCTAGGTAGAGTTACCCCTATGATGACTTGTCCTCGGCCATAGTCCCATTCCCTTAGATGATTTCTCAACTCCCTCTCTAGTTAGGCCTTTTGTAAGCGGATCCGCCACATTATCCTTTGATCTTACATAATCAATAGTGATAATTCCACTAGAGAGTAGTTGTCTAACGGTTTTATGTCTTCGTCGTATATGACGAGACTTTCCGTTATACATAATGCTCCCTCCCCGTCCTATTGCAGCCTCACTATCGCAATGTATGCATATAGGAGCCAAAGGTTTTGGCCAGAATGGAATGTTTTCTATGAAATTTCGAAGCCATTCAGCTTCTTCGCTGACCTTATCCAAAGCTATAAACTCTGATTCCATTGTAGAGCGAGCGATGCACGTCTGTTTGGAAGACTTCCAAGATACTGCTCCTCCGCCAACAGTAAAAACATATCCACTTGTGGACTTTGTTTCTGTTGAGCCGGTTATTCAATTTGTATCACTATATCCTTCGATAACCGCATGATATTTATTGTAGTGCAAAGCGTAGTCTTGGGTATATTCCAAATATCCAGAACTCGTTTCATTGCCACCAAGTGATGTTTGTTGCGATTACTTGTGAATCGACTAAGTTTACTTATTGCACAAGCTATAACAGGACGTGTACAGTTCATGATATACATTAAGCTTCCCAACACACGAGCATAATTTAATTGAGACGTGCTTTCACCTTTATTCTTTACAAGATAATGGTTTACGTCAATTGGAGTTTTTACACTTCTAAATTCCAAGTGTTGGAATTTTTCAAGTACCATTTTCATGTAATGTGATTGAGACAAAGCCAGACCTTGAGGATTCCTCTAGATTTTAATTCCTAGAATTACATCGGCAACTCCTAAGTCTTTCATATCAAACTTACTAGCAAACATCCACTTAGTAGCTTGAATGTCGGCAATGTCTTTGCTCATTATTAGGATATCATCAACATATAAGTAAACAATGACTATATGATTTGGAACGTTCTTAATGTAAACACATTTATCACATTCATTAATCATAAGACCATTTGACAACATTGTTTGGTCAAATTTCGCATGCCATTGGTTGGGTGCTTGTTTTAGTCCATAAAGGGACTTAACAAGTCGGCACACCTTCTTTACTTTTCCCGAAACCATAAATCCTTCAAGTTGGTTCATGTAAATTTCTTCCTCCAGATCACCATATAAGAAGGTTGTTTTTACATCCGTTTGATGGATTTGAAGACCATACAAGGCGGCTAATGCTATTAGCATCCGAATGGATGTAATTCTTGTTACCGGCGAGTATGTGTCAAAATAGTCAAGACCTTCTCACTGTCTAAAGCCTTTGACAACAAGTCTTGCCTTGTATTTTTCAATAGTACCATCGTATTTTATTTTCTTCTTGAAAATCCATTTAGAACCCAAAGTTTTGTAACCTGGAGGAAGATCAACCAATTCCCAAGTGTGGTTGCTCAATATGGATTCTATTTCACTATTGACAGCCTCTTTCCAATATTGTTCTTCTGAGGAATACATTGCTTCCTTGAAAGTCCGAGGCTCATTTTCTAGCAGGAAAGTCAGAAAATCTGGACCGAATCAAGTAGATGTCCTTTGACATTTACTTCTTCTCGGATTTTCCTCATTAGGCATACCATCTGTTGTTTCCTCCCGAGGTCGTTTTGACTTTTGGCAGGACAATTCACTTTCCTTTTTATACGCATAAATAGTTTCAAATAATTCAGCATTATCTGATTCTATTACCGTATTAACGCGGATCTCATAATTTTCTGATTTTTGAACTAGAAAACGATATGCCTTGCTATTGGTTACATATCCAATAAATACACAATCAACCGTTTTTGATCCTATCTTCACTCTTTTAGGCTTAGGAACCTTTACTTTAGCTAAACACCCCCACACTTTGAAGTATTTCAAGCTGAGTTTCCTTCGTTTCCACTTTTCGTACGGAATGGACTGTGTTTTACTGTGGGGCACACAGCTGATTATTCGGTTTGCTGTAAGTATAGCTTCCCCCCACAAGTTCTATGGTAAACCAGAACTTATCAACAAGGCATTCATCATCTCCTTTAATGTTCGATTCTTTCTTTCCGCAATTCCGTTAGATTGAGGAGAGTACGGGGCAGTCTTTTGGTGAATAATGCCATTTTCCAAACATATTTGTTCAAAAGAAGATTCATATTCGCCACCCCTAGCACTTCTTGTTATTTTGATCTTTTTGTTAAGTTGTGTTTCAACTTCATTCTTGTATTGCTTGAATGCATCAATTGCTTCATCTTTACTACTAAGTAGGTAGACATAGCAGTATCTCGTACTATCATCAATAAAAGTGATGAAGTAATTTTTCCCATTGCGAGATGGTGTTGACTTCATATCGCAAATATCTGTGTGAATTAAATCTAAATGACTTGAATTCCTTTCAACAGACTTATACGGATGCTTAACATACTTTGATTCCACACAAATTTGACATTTTGAGTTAATGCAATTAAATTTTGGTAATACTTCCAAATTAATCATTTTCCGTAATGTTTTGAAGTTGACGTGGCCTAAGCGCACATGCCATAAAGTGTTTGACTCAACTAAGTAAGAAGAAGCTTCAACTTTATTGATAGGAATAGCTATTACATTTAGCTTAAAAAGGCCCTCATTCAGGTAACCTTTGCCTACATACAGATCATTCTTAGTTAAAACAACACTATTGGAAACAAACACACACTTAAATCCATTTTTGACAAGAAGTGTTGTAGATACTAAATTCTTGCGAATTTCTGGAACATGGAGAACTTGATTTAAAGTCACAATTTTTCCCGATGTCATCTTCAATGCAATCTTGCCAACTCCCTCGATTTTGGCCGTAGATGAATTTCCCATGAAACGAGTCTGGGCGGGTCCTGCGGGAGCATAAGAAGAAAATAACTCCTTGTTAGCACAAACATGACGGGTGGCTCCAGAATCAATCCACTATTCTCTTGGATTTCCTACCAAGTTGAATTCAGACAACATGGCACACAAGTCTTCCACTTCAAAGTTTTCCACCACATTTGCTTGATTCTTCTTCTTTTGTGACTCTTTCTTTGGAGCACGAAAATCTATGGACTTATTCCCGGGCTTTCCACAGTTGTGACAACTACCTTTGAACTTCTTCTTGTTCGGGTAATTCTTTGGTCCAGATGCCTTATTTCTTTTCTTTTTATTTCCCAGTGCTTCCTCAACAATGTTAGCTCCCATTATTGTCGAGTTGCCACGTGACTTCTTTTCAGCATTTTTGTTGTCTTCTTCTATCCTTAGACGAACAATTAGATCCTCAAGTGTCATCTCTTTGCTCTTGTGCTTCAAGTAGTTCTTAAAGTCCTTCCATAAAGGAGGTAACATTTCAATGAAGTCAGCAACTTGAAACGCCTCATTTATGACCATACCTTCAATAACAAATTTATAATTAATAACACTATTAATATTATTAATAAAATTATTGACTCGGGTCATACCTTCAGCAAGGAGGTCATGCACGATGACTTGTAATTCTTGGATTTGAGTGATGACCGACCTAGTGTCAATCATTTTAAAATCCAAATTATTTGCAGCAACGAACTTCTTAAGTCCAGCATCCTCGGTCTTGTACTTTTTCTCAAGAGCGTTCCATAACTCTTTTGAAGTTTCCATGACACTATAAACATTATACAAGCCATCCTCTAAACAACTTAAAACGTAGTTTCTGCATAGGAAATCAGAATGTTTCCATGCTTCAATTACCACAAACCGTACAGCCTCAGGAGTATCTTATCCCACGACTGGAACATCCTCCTTGATGAATCGTTGCAGGCTTAGTGTAGTTAGATAGAATAGCATCTTCATCTGCCAACGTTTGAAGTCTGTACCGGAAATTTCTCGGGCTTTTCTGCCGGTGCCATTATATGTGCTCGTCTTGACGAGGAAGCATCACTTGATGAAGCACCCGTTCCAGCAACATTTCCATTAGTTTGGGCTTCATTCGTCAAGTTTTTGTAGAATTGGAAACAAACAGAACTTTGTTAAATCAGTGAAGTTTTGATATCTTCAAACTGAATACCAAACCAAACATACAACACGTAACAATGGTGAAGTTTTTATACACTTCAAACCCGTACGTTTATTATTCCGGTAAAGTTTTGATATACTTTAAACCGGACAGAACAGTTATTGGAGTAGAAAGCACCAAGGCTTTAGTCTCCAAATCAGTATACAAAATATAGATAACAATTTTAATATAGATTTCAAAACAGAAACGTTAATAAAATTCCTTAAGCTTGTTGTCGCTACTGTGTTAAACCAGAAATTAGAAAAACTGTAAGGAACGGAAAAACTGTAAACGATAAGAAATATTCTGAGTCCACAATTTCCTTGTGCGTCCTTAAGGAATTTTAACCCCCTCACAAGTTGCCAATGGATCAAAACCTCCCAGGATGAAACAGAATAAACCTTCCTGCAACAGTGGCAATACAAACTGCAGGATACCAACGAACTCAAAGAACGGAGCAAAATCACACTTACGAATTTGAGAGAGAGATTGCGAAGTAGAATGCAAGATCTTCAGAAGGAAATTATGTATTTTTTCGAGTGAGTGAAAAGGAAGCCATGCCTCAGAATTTATAGGCAATTATCGGAAGAGGTGTGATGTCTGTTCAGGAAGAGGTGTCTGTTCAGAAGGGAAAAGCAGCGTTCAGCGTTTTGGATTATACATTCCAGTTAATTCCATTAATTAACTGACTGGCACTTAATTAATTCTCAAATAATTAATTAAATAAATTTTGTCCAAAAGATTAATCTTATCGATCATTTGACAAATCCAAATCCAAATCCAAATCCAAAGCCGAAGCCGAAGCCGAAGCCGAAGCCGAAGACGAAGCCGAGCCGAGCGACGACGACGGCGCGAGGCTTTATTCTCTTCAACTCCTTTTAAGAGCTCTAAGAAGTGATCCTATATTTATACACACAAGTGTAGTTGTCTTTCACTAATGTGGTACAAAGTTCATTTGTCATAAATGACAAAGCTCACTTGATTCAAAATTTTCATTTCCCTCTATTTTATTTCCCACCATTTCCTAATTCACACTTCTAGTCTTTAAAGCCTAATGGCTTAAAGTCCAACAATCCCCCACATGAATGGGAATGACTGTAACAAGACTGAACATAGATGAAAGCTGTGTGATTTGCAAGTAAGGATTAATTGCATTTGGATAAGTAAGTTTCCCTTTGAACTTTCCGTAGTGAGCATATGTCGTATATACTCGGTCAATAGGTATTTTTGATATCTTTGAACCGTCAAACTTTAGTGTATACCTAGACAACCATATGTCACACAACCAACCCTTAACCGTCTTTTGGTTCTCATTGTTGTGTTCGTTTCAGCCATGAACACCTCCTGGTTTCATAAGTGCGTAGAGAATTGGCCTTACAGAATTCTCATTGAAGCGACTTCCAGTTCACACTTACATAGGTGATTCCTAAACGTGTAATCCTTTAGATTGACAGTATTTGATAAATACCACATCAAACTTAGGTAATCATTAAAGAACGTGTAAAGTTCTATCCTTGTTACTGAACATTGTCTTCATCACGAGAAGGGACCAAAGATTTTACTTTGACAATGTTGAACCGGTCAATCACAACTTTGTTTGAGCTCCTTGAACCTAAATCTCGGAACATCCAAAATTCTAGGTAGAGTTACCGCCATGATGACTTGTCCTCGGCCATAGTCCCATTCCCTTAGATGATTTCTCAACTCCCTCTCTAGTTAGGCCTTTTGTAAGCGGATCCGCCACATTATCCTTTGATCTTACATAATCAATAGTGATAATTCTACTAGAGAGTAGTTGTCTAACGGTTTTACGTCTTCGTCGTATATGACGAGACTTTCCGTTATACATAATGCTCCCTCCCCGTCCTATTGTAGTCTCACTATCGCAATGTATGCATATAGGAGCCAAAGGTTTTGGCCAGAATGGAATGTCTTCTAAGAAATTTCGAAGCCATTCATCTTCTTCGCCGGCCTTATCCAAAGCTATAAACTCTGATTCCATTGTAGAGCGAGCGATGCACGTCTGTTTGGAAGACTTCCAAGATACTGCTCCTCCGCCAACAGTAAAAACATATCCATTTGTGTACTTTGTTTCTGTTGAGCCGGTTATCCAATTTGCATCACTATATCCTTCGATAACTGCAGGATATTTATTGTAGTGCAAAGCGTAGTCTTCGGTATATTCCAAATATCCTAGAAGTCGTTTCATTGCCACCCAGTGATGTTTGTTGGGATTACTTGTTAATCGACTAAGTTTACTTATTGCACAAGCTATATCAGGACGTGTACAATTCATGATATACATTAAGCTTCCCAACACACGAGCATAATCCAATTGAGACGTGCTTTCACCTTTATTCTTTACAAGATAATGGTTTAAGTCAATTAGAGTTTTTGCACTTCTAAATTCCAAGTGTTTGAATTTTTCAAGTACCATTTTCACGTAATGTGATTGAGACAAAGCCAGACCCTGAGGAGTCCTCTGGATTTTAATTCCTAGAATTACATCGGCAACTCCTAAGTCTTTCATATCAAACTTACTAGCAACTTTCCGTAGTGAGCATAAGTCTTTCATACATATTTTGGTTGAATCCAAAAGTACACCCCCGACTTTCAAATCCCGACTCCGCATCTGAATTGCGATACACCAAGCAATGAACTTACAAGCAATCCACTGTTACGTTGTGGAGATTGATCTAATGGAATATTATCAATTTCATCCTGGACTTGGTTACATAATTGGAATTGAGTTCAAGTTAAATAATAGTTTCTCACTGTCCTTCAAGAATACAAGATAAGATTTCAAGGATCTTGTCACATTATCTTGCCATTCTTGCAAGGTCTTATTGTTTGCAAAAGATTTGATTATCTCAAAATCTACATTTTCTTTAAATATTTTCCATTACAGAAGAGGACTGTGGAAGGGGAAGGGGGAACAGGGTAACGGGAATCGAATCCACACCTATTATGTGTGAGATTTTCACTGATATCACTAGCCTATAAGTGCATCAATACACACACGTACACAAAAAATATCAGGAATTGATGTCTAAATTTTGAAGCATAGTGTAGACGGTAGAAAATAGACAAAAGCTAGATTTTCGCTTTCAGTGTCTGTAATCGTCAATTAATTGCTTGTTGTTCTAATCCTGGAGTTTAAAGAGGATCTAGTTACATAACCAACAACAATTTAACAATCAAAAGCGGATCCAAGATTTAAACTTAATGGATTCAACCTTAACTCAATACTGTGAAAATGATGAGTTCAGATATAAAATTTATTGAGATAGTGTTTGGTCTGATGGTATAGCGCCTCTCTTGCAACGTCGAGGTAGGGTTCGAATACTTCGTACGCGTTTCCTTTGTATTTTTTTTTCCTTTGAAGCCTCTTTTGTTTAATAAAAAAATATAGAACCGTGTCCTCTTCCATGAACCGTATCTATAACTTGTAATTATTAAGCGACATAATTCGATGTTGTTGTTCATCTCTATTTCTTATATTCCATATTTTGTTGTAGTAATTTTTTCATCACTTTAAATTTTGACACTGCTTACAAAAGGTCCTGTGTATGCCCCTGTATACACACACTTTATATTGAAAATTGTGAGTTCAAATGAACCCATAATCAAAAGGCTACATCCGCCTCCGTCAACAATAGGCTGTCTGCTGTTCTTAGCCCCGAGTTTTATGAATTGCATAGATTATCCACTGTCCTGGGGCATATATATGGAGGTTTCATAAAAATAGGTCAATGACTAGTATAGAAAATCACTAAGTAGGGGTGTACAAAAAAAATCGATAAAACTTATTAAATCGGAAAAAAACCCTGATGTGGTTTGGTATTAAAAAATAAAACCCGATCATAATTGGTTTGGTTTAGTTTTAACTAAAAAAGTCAAACCAAAACCAAACCAATCCGATAGTACATTTAAATAATTTTAAAAGTATTTTACACACATAAATATTTAATGTAATGTAATTTATAAATATTTCTTAAACTTTTCACAGTTTTATCTTTTATCGTATTATTTCAAGTTTAGACTTAACATTCTTGAATGATAAATAAATTTTATAGCCCAAAAATGTAGTAACTCAAACAAAGTTCAAATCAATATTAATGCTAAAAAATAAATTCAATCCAACACTAAGAATGACGAAAGTGTTGGATAATTATTTTAGTTTTACATTGGTTTATAATGAAAATGCATAACTTAGTTTATCTTTTTTTTAGTGCTTAATTATGTAATTAGTATTAGTACTTATTAGCTATACTTAGCATGACCTATATAGTATATCTAGATTATGTTAATTTTCATTATGGCTTATTAATTAACAATATTCGTTTTATGTAAATTTATTATTCTATCTTTGTTATTGAATATTTTAGTATAATGCTATGACTTATCTCATATTATTGTGTTAGTTTCTTGGAAAACACATTATATAGTTGTATTTTACTAGGACTTAAGAAATATTTGGAGCACATGCAAGTTACATATTTTATGCTACTAAGACTTTACCGAAAAAATATATCCGAGAACCCGAAAAAACCCGAGATTGAAAAACCCTACTTTCTTGTTTTGGTTTATTTTATAAATTTAAAAATCCGACACTATTGATTTGGTTTGATAATTGAAAAATCCAAACCAACCCGACCTATGTACACCCCTACCACTAAGCATGTACAGATAGGGGCGGATTTAGGGGGTGGAAGGGGGTTCACCCGAACCCCCTTCGCCGAAAAATTACACTGTGTATATAAGGCAAAATCTGTTTTTTACCTCTATATATTAAGTTTTGAACCCCTTTAACACAACTCAGAAGTGTAGTTTAGTGGTTAAGGGGGTAAAAAACCTACCTAAGGTCATAAGTCCAAACCTCACTAGTTACAATTTTTTTTTCTGAACCCCCTTCGTGAACATGGAGATCTTGCCTCCGCCACTGTGTACAGAGAGTCAAGAATTTGTGTCTTCTTCTTTTTTTAGTTGAGAATCTGGAAAGAGAGTAAAAAGGAACTTTTGTTTTAAATGTAAACAAGCATTAATTTAGTAATGGAGTTGCTCTTTTTTTCTTTAACTAGATTACACATACAATCACTTACACTAGGATTGAAACGATTACTTGCCCTCTTGAAGTGTTAAAAACTTAAAGAAAGGTAAAGTCTCATTGGATTACCTACTGGAAGACCTTTGTTATGTAATAGTAGATGTTATGCATGGAGAGTTTGCTTTAAATTAAACTTAATTATATATGTTATTGTTGAGTAGATGACCTAACAGGCAATTTTTCCTAGCAACCACAACCAAAGCTTAATTCTCCTTCCTATTTTTCATATCCCATGTCTATATAAACAAGTTCAAAGCCTAATAAATTATCAATTAAAGCATAAAGTATACCAGTCCTCAAGCATTTATCACCTTCAACAATGGCTTATCACCACATCTTGTTATTAGTAGTCACTTTGTCATTAACAAGCAGCTACATCATTCAAGCAGAAGCGCGCCATCTTCTTGAAACAACTTTGCCTGAGCTTCCTAAGCCTGAATTGCCACATTTGCCGGAAATCCCAGCTTTCCCTAAGCCCCAATTCCCTGAAATTCCAAAACCTGAGCTGCCAACTCTTCCAAAGCCACAATTGCCAGAAATCCCAAAGCCGGAGCTTCCAACAATGCCAAAGCCTGAACTGCCAAAGATGCCAAAACTCGAGATCCCTGCAATTCCTAAGCCTGAGCTACCAACTTTACCAAAGCCAGAAATCCCTCAAGTGCCTCATAAGCCTTGATTTTGAGGCGAATGACGTGCTCTCTGCCTCATGTGAAGCAGTGTTATTCTTGAATGTTACACTTCTCTTGCAACTTCCTGTTGGAACAATTAATTATGTGATTTTTTTTTTGTCATCAGTACCAGCTTCCTCTAGGAAGTAATATTTATGTGATTTTTGTGTAACTAGTTCACTACTGTATTTGTTTCCAGTGGCATTACGCCTACAATATTTGAGATTTTTACCTATGGTGATTTTATTTTGTTGCTTCTCTTATTTCATACTTCCCCTCTTCTTTGATGATCTTACATTTATAGTTCACATAACCTCCTAATACTGGTGAATGTGATATTTCATGAGCTGATGCATCCCAAACTCTCTACAGAAATCTTGTTATCGTTTCTTGTGAACTTATGAGTGATTTACTGTTACGCCGAAGAGATTTTATCTAATGCCTAATGGAATATTATCAATTTCATTACAGACTTGCTTACATGAATGGAATTGAATACAAGTTTCTTGTCACATTATCTTGCCATTCTGGACGATCTCATTATTTGCAAAAGGATATCTGGTTATCTCAAACTCAACATGTTTTTATAAAGTTTTTCCATTACAGAAGGGAGCTGTGGAATGGCTATCAGACTAGAAGGTTTTGTTCTCAAACTCAATATAGCATTCATTTTGGAAAAAAAGCAGTGAGCGCATCTCTACATGCACATACACTGAATATCAGGAATAGACTAAATTCTGAGGCTTAGTGTAGAAAATAAATGAGCTAGCTTTTCTGGTTAAGCGTCAAAATCGTCAAATAATTGCATGTTGATTCTAATCCTGGAGTTTAAAGAGGATCTTGTGAAATGACTTAACAACACTTCAACATCAGGCTGCTTGCTTTTCTTAGCTTCGAGTTTTACGAATTGCATATGTTACCAGTTACTACTGTTCTGGGGCTTAAGTATGGAGTTTTCACAAAAATAGTTCAATGACTAGTCTAGAAAACAACTAATCCTGTACAGAGAGACACATAGTGATGTTCTAAACGTCAATACCACGCAAGATGGGGATGATTTGTGTGGTGTCCAATTTTCGCGTGCACTAGTTATAGAAGGACCAAGTTCTTCTATGTGTTCCAACTTCTACAGTTTGCGGAATAATAATTGCAGAATTTAAAGAACACAACAATTTTACGTGGAAAACACCTGGCTCAAAAGGTGAAAAAACCACGACCTACTTCCTAGTAGGATTTTCTCAAACTCTTCACTAAATCAATGAGCCAAACAACATTTACAAAATAAACTCTTATGTAAACCTAAGGATTAACTCTAACCCTTTGTGGCAAACTAGCCTCTAGCTATTTGCGACAAACTTCAAGTTAACTCTAACTCGAACACTCAGTACCTATTACAATTGCTTCTAGATAAAGCTGAAAGGTACAATTTGTAATCACCTACTACAAATAAACTAGACTAAAAGACAACAGATGGAACTGGTTCTTCTAGCTGGTTCAAGTAGCTTCAGAGTCGCACACTCAATTCTCACACGAACTGCTTGCAAAATTGCTTTGGTAATTTTGCTCTCAATTCTTGTTTTGCTTCTATGTTTGTGCGTACCTGTACAATAAGAACACTGAACAATATATAGGATTTAGTAAAGAGAGAGATACACTAGAATTCGGATGCTACTCTTCCTTGGTGGAAGAGTTCTAGTTGATCTCAACTCCCTAAATCCTCCTTTATCTTGATTCTGTTCTTACTGAATAAGGAGTCCATCTCCCTATCAATTTGCAACCTTTTCGATCAGGAGATATCTCTTTAGATCACTGATTTTGTTTATCTCCTGCTTATGCATCTCACGTGCCATTAACTCTGCATGTGTCTATGTCTCCAGTGATGGACCTGGTTCAACTCTGAGTTCCTTTGTCAGTCTTCAAAACCATTCAGCGTCTTGATCCAACAAATTTCCCCTTTTTGATGATGACAAACTCTGTGCTTAGACCTATAACAACTTTTAATCCAATCATTGACACTTTTTAGATTATTAAGCATTTATCATAAAGAACCAGGTGCATTAGGATATAAATATCACATATTCAAATATAACACATCTTCCCCCTTTTGGCATCATCAAAAAGTTGCAAAATGTTAGAATTACCAGATATATAAGAATTACTCATGGCCACTGAGGCAACTGCAAGTGCAAACATGGATTAATCATCAATAGTGAACTAAGAATGCAAACTATCAAAGAAAGTGAGACAAAACTAATAAGAGTAGAAACAACAAAATCCATTGATAAAAGAAAGAAAAGCAGTCACAATCATGAGCAAAAGATAGCAAAAAACAAATCCCCAATCTGGGTCATAGAGGGGTGAAGACAGGCACTGGACACCTAAGACTGAGAAGGGGTGGAGGTTGGGTTCTTTGCTTGGAGAAGGGAGAGCATATTTTGAAGAATCCCTTTATTCTTCTCCTTTTCATTGGCTAGTTCAGTTTTAAGAGCATCTCTCTCAGCCTCAAACTTTGCAAGGCGGGTCTTCAGTCGAAGAATTTCAACATCCTTAACCACACCTTCTTGTACAAGCGCCCTGACCTTGCTGTTCACATGCATTTTTCTAGATGAACCAGGTTCATTTTCAGGAACATTCGCAATATAGTCACATGCCAGAAGCGTGTTCTTCCCAAAATGGTCCTTGACAGTGGCCATTTCTTCCTTCTTCAGGGGCACTTTGAAGTGAGCCAACACAATCGTCAGGATGAAATCATATGGGATGGCATGGGACTTGGAGCTATTTACCACCCTGTCCAGCAGCTGAATAATGAAATAGGGCCAGTTGATTTTTCTTCCACTGTCCAGGCATTCCATGAGGGTTAACTCCATATAGTTGGCTATGCGCCTTCTCTCTTGCCTGGGCAGTACACATTTGTTGATGAACTCAAACACCACCTTGTGCTAGGGTTTCATCTCGCTTTTGTACACATCCCTTGGTTCCACTTCTTCAGCATTGTCACTGAACCTTCTGGTAATTTGCAGTGCAGATGGAAGACCATCCAAGCCGGGCCACTTCTTCCTTGTATAATCATCATATCCCTCAGCCGGAATCCCAAGAATTTCGCCCAGCTCTTTGGCATCAAAGGTGATTTTAGTCCCCTTTACCTGACTGGAGACCCTGCCATCCTTGACCTCAGCATTGGCCATGAACTCAACAATCTCACCCATGGCCAGCCTACCATCTAACTGAAGGACCATGTCCTTCCAGCCCTACACTTCCAAAGTATCCAATAGATAAACCATGCCAGACTCCTCCATATCCTTCAACAACCTTCCCTTCATAATAGTACGTTTCCCAAATTTGGTCAAATTGTCTTGCTCTCCACCAGACTCCTCAGCTTCTGCACCACTCCAATCTTCCTCTTCATCAATCTGAACCTTCTTTGATTTCAGGGTAGACCTAGTCCTCTTGGCAATAGTTGAGGGTGTAGCAGACATAGATGCAGACTTCTTGGAAGAAGTCGTGGCTTTGTTGCGTTTGGGTGTCTGAACCTTAACATCTTCCATTTGTTATTCTTGATGGACCAGGTCCATCTCCTCAACCTCAACAACCTCTACATGCTCAAACACTTTTGCCTTCCCTTTTTCAACTCTCTTTCTCTTACTCCCCTTCAAAGCCTTCTGCAACTCCTCTTCACTCTGCCTAATTGCACTTCGTGTAGTTCATCCTCTAGGAATGGAAGTTTCAGCAGAGGGAGTGGCTTTTCTCTTCTTAATTTCCACTGGAGTTTCAGCCTCGTCTTGGGTGTCCTTTTCTTTTTGAGTTTATAACTCTCCCCTAAATTTCTCATAAGGTCAACCAAAGTTTCCTCAATGGATGAACCAGGTTCATCAGTAGAATGTCGAAGATTTTCTAACGCCTCAACAACCTCTCCTGAGTTACTTCCCCCTAAGTCTTTGGCACCTTCTTCAACTACCACCAGAACAATACCACAAATTTCTAATGGAGTACCTTCTACCCCTATTACCCTCACAGTACTTCCACCTCCTCTCTCTCATTTTCTTTCACAATTTTATTTTACCACCTCTCTGTCGCCTATCAGGAACTTCCACATCCACTACAGACCCAATCAGAACAAACCTATTTTCAACAATGACGGTTTCAAGCTCAGACCCAGTTTTAGGAGTTGATGATACTTGTTCAGCATCAGATGAACCAGTTTCTTCCCCCTCAGTTGCTGACTTTAAGGAGTCATTGGAGTTCTCAGATTCTTGAGCCTGACTGACTTGAAACTTAGCGTTCAATTTCTTAGTTAGAGAGCCAGTAGCCACAATTTTTTTGCTGGCATTTTGACACACCTTCTCTTGGGTTATGGATTAGGGCTTGGTTTGACAACAAGGTTGATAGGAGGAGACGAAACATGATTTTTTTGAGGGGTGGAGGGATGGGATTGAGATGGGGTGGAAGAATTTGATGGAGTGGAACCAGTATCTTCAAGTGTGATACTGTACTCAGGTGTGGTGGAGGAGGATGAAGTAGGAGGTGGTGTTTCAACCATGGTGATGATTTTTGTTGAAGAAAAGGAAGAAGATTAGGATCAAGGTGTTTGAGCAGAAGGTTGAAAGGGTTTCAACGGTTATTTCTTTTAGGAAGAAGGGTGAATGAATAATTATAGAGGTGATGATGGGTTTTTAAAGGCTTGGTTAATTAATACACAACGGGTGAAATTTGGGCCAAGACGAAGTCTAATCGGTTCAGAAGTTTCAGGTGAAAAGTGACGGTTATGACTAACCTATAATCTAGGCCTTTTTAATTTTATTGGACTCTTTGGAACATGTTCAAATTTAGGATAAGGACTAGATTTTGAGAATAGCTTGTTATAGATAGAATCCTGCTCATGATTAACTATTAATATTTCAATATGGGTATAGTGGTGAGAACATACCTCGTCTGTCAGATGAACCAACATCGATGAACCATGTTCATCTTGTTAGAATCTCTTGATTAAGCCTCAAATTTTCAAAAAATAGAAAAACATCATTAGTAACCAATGATTCATATTAACACATGACAATAGAGTATGATGTTTAAAGCATGAAACTGAGCAATGATTATTCTGATTATTTACACAAATTTCAGAATTCCTAGCCAAATTTTCTTTTTTGTTTTGAACTGGTTCAATTAGGTGATCTTAATCATACCTAACTCTAACCTGTTCCTTTCAAAATGCTCTCTACTTAGTGATTTAGTAAAGATGTCAGCGATTTGTTTATCAGTAGCACAAAATTCAATAGAGATTATTCCCTTCTCATAGTTGTCTCTTAAGAAGTGGTGTCTAACATCTATGTGCTTTGTTCTTTTATGATGAACGAGGATCTTTGTCATACTGATAGCACTAGTGTTATCACAAAAGATAGGGATACAACCAGTCTCTATACCAAAGTCCAACAATTGTTGTTTAATCCATAATAGCTGAGCACAACATGAGGCTACAACCACATACTCAGCCTCAGCAGTAGATAAATCTAATGAATTCTAATTCTTAGTGGCCTAAGACACAAGACATGAGCCCAAAAAGTGTGCCATACCTGAGGTGCTCTTTCTATCTACCAAGAAGCCTGCATAGTCATCACCAACGTATCCCATAAGATCAAAATTACTACCTTTAGGGTACCAAAGACAGAGGTCAGTGGTACTTTTTAAATATCTCAAGATTCTCTTCACTGCAGTTAAATGTGATTCCTTTGGATTAGCCTGAAATATTGCACAAAGTCCTACGCTGAAAACAATGTCAGGTCTACTGGCAGTAAGGTACAACAATGACCCAATCATCCCTCTATACAACTTTTGATCAACAGATGAACCAGGTTCATCTACATTTAGTTTTGTGGTTGTTGCAATAGGAGTGTCAATTTCTTTTGAGTCTTCCATTTTAAATCGTTTGAGCAACTCTTTCACATATTTTTGTTGATTGATCATAGTTCCATTTGAGTTTTGTTTAATTTGTAAGCCTATAAAGAAATTAAGCTCACCCATCATGCTCATTTCAAATTCACTCCCCATTAGTTTAGCAAATTCTTTACTTAGTTTTTCAGAAGTTGCACCAAAGATTATGTCATCTACATATATTTGTACTACCAAGAGATATTTACCTTTTTCCTTCAAGAATAAGGTGCTATCAGTTTTACCTCTCTTCTAGTCATGTTCAAGCAGGAATTTTGAAAGCCTTTCATACGATGCTCTTGGTGCTTGCTTGAGTCCATACAGTGCCTTGTCAATTTTGTACACTTGATCTGGATTCTCCTTGCTTTCAAACCCCGGAGGTTGCTTGACAAATACTTCTTCTTTTAGGTAGCCATTCAGGAAGGCACTCTTGACATCCATCTGGTGAAGGGTAAATTCCATGTAGGCAACAAATGCTATGAGGAGCCTGATTGCCTCCAACCTTGCCACAGGAGCAAAAGTTTCATCATAGTCTATGCCTTCCTCTTACCTATATCCTTGAACCACCAGCCTTACGTTGTTTTTTGTAACTGTTCCTTCTTCATCAAGTTTGTTTCTGAAGACCCACTTTTTGCCAATCACTGATCTGTCTAATGGTCTAGGTACCAGATACCAAATTTGACTTCTTTCAAATTGATTGAGTTCTTCTTGCATAACATTTACCCAGTCTTCATCTTGCAAGGATTCATCAACATTTTTGGGTTCGATCAAGGATAGAAAAGCATCAAAAGCACACATATTTTTCCAGAGAGGATCTAGTTTTGATTCTAGATGTTAGATCTTTTATGATGTTCTCAATGGGGTGCGAACTTTGATATCTGTGTGGTTTCACAACCAACTGGTCATAACTTGATGATCCTATAGTGCCTTGTTGCTGTGGAACAGGATCAAGTACATATTCCAATGAGGTTTGCTGTTGAGTTCCCCCTGTCAAGTTGCCCGGGGTAGATGGACCTGTTCCTTCTTCCAATGTTGCTCTAGTTTGGTCTGAGTTTCTGACCAACCCAATTTCTTCATCTTCTTGTTCCTGTCTCTTAGAGAGAATGTTAGTTTCATCACAAACAACATGCACACTTTCTTCAACACACATAGTTCTTTTGTTGTACACTTTATAGGCCTTACTATGTGAAGAATATCCCAAGAATACTCCCTCATCACTTCTGGGGTCAAACTTACCTAGGGAGTCCTTGTCATTGTTGTGCACAAAGCACTTACAGCCAAAATCCCTAAGATGGGATATATTGGGATTTCTCCCTTTAAGTAACTCATAGGGAGTCTTCTCTACAAGTGGTCTAGTCATGCACCTATATATGATATAGCATGCAGTGTTTATAGCTTCTGCCTAGAAGCTATGAGGTAGTTTACTAGAAAGAAGCATGTTTCTAGCCATATCTTCAAGTGTCATATTCTTTATTTCAACCACTCCATTTTGTTGTGGAGTTCTGGGGGTAGAAAAGTGATGATCTATGCCATGTTCATCACAAAATTTAGCAAATTTTGCATTTTCAAATTCAGTTCCATGATCAGACCTTATTGATGCAAGTTGATTTCCTAACTGTTTCTGAGTTTTTCTAACAAAAGAAGTAAACATATCAAATGCTTCATCTTTAGATGTTAGGAACAATGTCCAGGTAAATCTAGAATAGTCATCAACAAGAACCATTACATATATCTTACCACCTCTGCTTAATGTTCTCATAGGACCACATAGATCCATATGGACCAGTTCCAACGTCCTGGTGGTACTTATCACTTTCTTTCTTTTGAAGGAAGATCTTACCTGCTTCCCCCTTGCACAAGACTCACAAACTTTGTCTTCCTTGAACTTAAATACAAGTACTTGGAGACTAATTTGTTGAGTTGACTTAGACTGGCATGTCCAAGTCTTTTGTGCCAAAGGAGGAATCACTGTCCAGCACACTCAAGGATGTTAATTCATTTTCTGATAGTGTGGACAAGTCTATGATATAGATATTATTCACTCCTTTTCCCTGCAAAACAATCTTGTCAGTGATAAGATTAATTACAAAGCATTTTGCAGAAGTGAATGCAACCAGGTTACCTCCGTTACACAGTTGTGACACACTGATCAGGCTATATTTCAAACCATCTATCAAGTAAACGTTCTTAATGGAACGTGTGTCATCCTTACCTACCTTACCAACCCCAATGATTTCACCTTTCTTACCATTTCCAAAGGAGACATTTCCTCCTTTGAGGTTCTCAAGTGAAAGGAACTGTTCCTTGTTGCTATTCATGTGTTTTGAGTAGCCACTATCCATGTACCATATTTGACTACTCCCTTTCACGTCAACCTACAAAAGAAAATTAGGGGTTAGTCTTAGGAACCCAAACTAGTTTGGGTCCCTTTCTATAAGAAAAAGGATGAATTAAGTTCCTTTTAGCCCAATTTGGTAGCCAATTTTTCTTTCGAACAAAACTTTTATTCTTTTGACTGGCCTGCTCTTTTGCATTGCATTCAATTTTGTAGTGACCAGTCTTACCACAATGGGTACAAATCTTATTCTCAGGAAGTGTGAGGTACTTGCTTTTGGGGTCCCATTTAGGCAGTTGACTCCCAAAGCCAAGTCCTCTTCTGTTTCTACTATGATTTTCTTGTAGCCATGTCAAGGCATCAGTGGACTTATTCCATTTGCATGTTCTGTCCAGTTCATGCTTGACCTTACCAAGTTCCTCCTTCAACACTCTTATCTGTTCATCTTTCTTATACAACTCATCCTTAAGTCTGCCTACATTTTCTTCTAAGATGAGTTGAGAATTGTCAGCTGTCTTCTTACTGGTTCCTAGTTTCAGTTTTAAGTTTTCAGATTTTAACTTTAGGACATTTGTTTCCAGTGGATGAACCTGGTTCATCAGAGGAGTGTTTTCACTCAAAAATTCACTTACTCTGAGCTCCAGGTTCTTACACTTTGCTTTTAGCATTACACACTCCTTAGACAGATGTTCCTTTTCTTTATTTATTTCTTCAGAATCGTCAATGAAGTCAAGTAACAATTCAGAGAGTTTTTCTTTAGATAAGAACTTAATATTATTTTTGAGATGAGATATACTTACCTCTAATTCCTCACATGATTCTTCATCTGATTCACCAATTGTCATGAGTGCTTGTTCATATCCATCTTCATCATCTGATTCTTCATTTGAGATTTCTCCCCAAGCGGCAACCATAACTTTTGTTGATGTTTTGTTTTTCTTAGGATGAACTAGTTCCTTCTTCCGGTTCCTTCGTTCAGATCTTTCCCTTTTCCATTCCACTTCCCACCAAGGACAGTTCTTGATGTGATGATCAGTTTTTCCACATTTGTAGCATCCCTCGTTGGTGGGGTTTTCTGGAGCCTTTGCCTTGTTGTAGTTTCCACCTCTTGAGATGACCTTTTTTCCTGATGAGATAGTTTCTGAATTCCTTGGTGAGCATAGCCATCTCATCTTCCTCCAGTTCTGCTCCCTCATTGATTCTCAATGCCAGACTTCTTTCCTTCTCGGGAGCATCCATCTTCATTGCCTGCCTTCTAAGTTCATTGGCAGTGAGATTACCAATTAGCTCATCCAACCTGAGGGTTGCCATGTTTTTGGATTCTTGAATAGCAGTGATCTTACTCTCCCAAGAGATTGGCAGAACCATTGTCAAAATCTTTTCAACCTTGTCTTCTTCAAGAATAATCATCCCAAGAGATTTTAGTTCATTTGTCAGAGTAGTGAACCTGGTGTACATCTCTTGGATGTTCTCTCCTTCCTTCATAGAGAAATTCTCATATTGAGAATATAGTAATGTACCTCTGGATATTTTCACTTGTGTAGTGCCTTCATGAGCCACTTGCAGGGTTTCCCAATTTCCTTGGCAGTAGTGCAACTTTGAATCCTGCTGTACTCATCTGAACCAAGTCCACACACAAGCCACTTCTTGGCTTTGGCATTCTTTTCCCATTTTCTCAAATCTTCAGCAGTGCATTCAACTCTTGTCTTAGGCACTTCTACTCCTTCAACAGTCTTTTTCACGGTGACCAGAGGGCCGTCAGTGACTATGTCCCATAGTTCATAGTCTTCTCCAATTAAGTGATCCTTCATCATGTTCTTCCACCAGGAGTAGTACAGGCCATTGAAGAGTGGTGGCCTAGCAGTTGATTGTCCTTCCCAGTTCCCAGGTGGTGCACTCATCTTGATCTTTTCCTAAGGTGTTAGCCTCTTCAAGGATAACTTGCTCTGATACCAATTAATGTCCTAAACGTCAATACCCCACAAGAGGGGGGGGGGGGNCAATGTGTTCCAACTTCTACAGTTTGCGGAATAATAATTGCAGAATTTAAAGAACACATCAATTTTACGTGGAAAACACCTGGCTCAAAAGGTGAAAAAACCACGACCTACTTCCCAGTAGGATTCCCAAACTCTTCACTAAATCAATGAGCTAAACAACATTTACAAAATAAAGTATTAACTCTAACCCTTTGTGGCAAACTAGCCCCTAGCTATTTGCGACAAACTTCAAGTTAACTCTAACTTGAACACTCAGTAACTATTACAATTGCTTCTAGATAAAGCTGAAAGGTACAATTTGTAATCACCTACTACAAATAAACTAGACTAAAAGACAACAGATGGAACTGGTTCTTCTAGCTGGTCAAGTAGCTTCAAAGTCGCACACTCAATTCTCACACGAACTGCTTGCAAAATTGCTTTGGTAATTTTACTCTCAATTCTTATTTTGCTTCTCTATTTGTGCGTACCTATACAATAAGAACACTGAACAATATATAGGATTTAGTAGACAAAGAGATACACTAGAATTCGGATGGTACTCTTTCTTGGTGGAAGAGTTTTAGTTCTAGTTGATCTCAACTCCCTAAATCTTCCTTTATCTTGATTCTGTTCTTACTGAATAAAGAGTCCATCTCCCTATCAATTTGCAACCTTTTCGATCAGGAGATACCTCTTTAGATCACTGATTTTGTTTATCTCCTGCTTGTGCACCTCACGTGCCATTAACTCTGCATAGGTCTATGTCTCCAGTGATGGACCTGGTTCAACTCTGAGTTCCTTTGTCAGACTTCAAAACCATTCAGGTTCTTGATCCAACACATAGTTTCATTTTAAAAAAGGTTTTTCACTTGAGAATCCAGGGGTGGAAGACGATTTTACTTGATGCAAATGAAGATTAAATTAGTGATGGAGTTGCTCATGTTTCTACAACTAGATTAAGCATACAATCACCTATACAATATTATGGATTAAACCTGGAGTTGAAACCGATTACCTGCAATCTTGAAGTGTTACAAACTTAAAGAAAGGTGAGTTCTTATTAGATTACCTACTACAAGACCTTTGTTATATTGCATGTTGCTTCTAATCCTGGAGTTTAAAGAGGACCTTGCTACATAAATAACAATTTTTAATGGAGTAATTTTTTTTTACGTGATGTAAATAAGCATTAATTTAGTAACGGAGTTGCTCATGTTTCTTTAGCTAGATTAAACATACAATCACCTATACATAGAGTTGGCAAAATGGTTAAAAAAATCAGTTATCCACCCATATCATCCATCAAAAAATGGGTTGGATAACGAACCATTTAAAAATGGGTTGAATATGGATAAAGAATCATATTATCCACTTAGAAAATAGTTAACCAAATTGATAACCAATGGATAACTAATGTGTTTAGGAGTTCCTCAAGTTTGGAAGACAAGGAATTTTCTCATAAGTGATCATATATAAGAAGCCATGAATAATATGAATATCCATATTATCCGCCGGATGAACCCCTTTTTATCCGTCTCAAATACAGGCGGGGTCGGATAATTTAACCGTTGTTTAAATTATTCGTTTTGACCCGCTCATATTCGACCCGACCTGCCCGTTTGCTACCCCTACCTATACACATTATTGATTAATAAGCAAGGAGTATACATTGGAAAACCATTTATTTGCCATGTTGAACCGTTACAAAGTTAAAGAAAGGTGTTAGGCGAGTTCTCATTAGATTACCTACTAGAAGATCTTTGTTATGTTAAGACCTTGTAATAGATGTTATTGTTGAGAATATGACCTAAGAGACAATTTTCCTACCTATCACAACCATACCTCAGTTTTCCTTCCTATTTTCACATGCCATGTCCATATAAACTTGTTGAAAGTAAAGCCTAAGGCATAATCATTGAAAGCATTAAATACTAGTCTTCAAGCATTCATCACCTTTAACAATGGCTTATCACCAGAACCAATCTTTTTTCTTGTTATTACTTGTCACTTTGTCGTTAACAAGTAGCTATGTAATTCAAGCGGAAGCGCGCCATCTTCTTGAAGTAACTATGCCCAAGATTCCTAAGCCTGAATTGCCACATCTCCCGGAAATCCCAACTTTGTCTAAGCCTGAATTCCCTGAAATTCCAAAACCTGAGTTGCCAACTCTGCCAAAGCCACAATTTCCTGAAATCCCAAAGCCGGATCTTCCAAAAATGCCAAAGCAACTACCAACGATGCCAAAACTCGAAATCCCTAAGCCTGAGCTACCAACTTTGCCAAAGCCCGAAATCCCACAAGTGCCAAAGAAGCCTTGAGTTTTGAGGCAGAATGACATCCTCTTTGCCTGACTGAGCATTGTTCTTGAATGCTACACTTCTCGTCTCATGTGATCACACATTTTCTGTTTTTATGGTTAATTTTGTTGTAATACAGTCATTTGTTGCTTTGTCCTTTTGGAAGGATTATTTATGTGATATTCTGTTATTAGTTGCGCACAGCCTCTGTTGGAAGAAATATTTATGTGATTGTTCTATCATCTGTTCACTACTGCATTCCTAGAATTTTCAAAACTCAACATTTGAGAATAGCTTTTTCATACAACAATCATCAGAACACTCTTAACAGTATCTATAAGTCACTGAAAATTTTGATTCTGTGCCAAAAGCTTTTGTTGTTGGTTTCTTCTTATGCTAGGCAAAATAACCTTGGTTTTTGATTCATATTTCCTATTCAAGACTGCTCAAGATCTTAAAATTGTGCATCACATGGAACTAGTATAATTCCTCTTAGGTATTAATAATGATGGCAAAATAGTTAAAAGAAAATAGTTAACCACTGGATAATAAACTTTTTAAAAACGGGTCAAATATGGATAAGAACCATACTATCCATTTAGAGTCGATGGATAACTAATGAGTTTAAATTTTACATTTGTAAAGCCTCAAATTAGGGGTTCCTCAAGTTGGGAGACTAGGAATTCTTCCAAAAATGATTATATTCAAAAAGTCATGGATAATATGGATATCCATAATATCAGCCGATTAATCCATTTTTTATCCGTATTAAATATGGGCCGGATGCAAGTCTTTGTAGCCATTCACATTCTTGAGCAGTAAGAGCAGATGCTTTATACTCCACCTCTGTGGTTGACAAGGAAACTGAGTCTTGCTTCTTGCTACACCAAGAAACACTTGTTCCACCACAGAGAAAAATATAGCCCGATGTAGATCTTCGGTCATCCAAATCACCACCAAAATTAGCATTCGTATAACCAGCTAACACCAAATCATTCTTCTTCTGGAAGAACAAGCCCATGTCTGATGTTGAGTTGATATACTTTAGAATCCTCTTTGCAACTTCTAAGTGAGGCTTTCTTGGCCTTTGCATAAATCTGCTGACATATCCCACAGAGAACGCAATGTCCGACCTCGTAATAGTCAAATATAGGAGACTTCCAACAAGAGCTCGAAAAGGCTTGGGATATGCAAGAAGTGAGCCTTCGTCCTGCCTTAACCTTGTACTTATTTCAAGAGGAGTAGAACATGTTTTTCTTTGCTTCAATCCAAACATGTCAACAAGTTTCTTGGCATATCCCTCTTGAGTGACAAAGATCCTTTTGTTAATGTTTGTCACCTCTAAGCCAAGAAAATGGTGTAGTTCTCCCAACTTCTTGATGTCAAATCTTATGGAAAGCTCATCTTGAAGTCTAGCAACTTCATCTTCATTGTTTCCTGTTATTATCATATCATCCACGTACAAAAGAACAACCGTATGCAAGTCTCCTTGTTTTTTAACAAATGAGCTAGGATCTGAATGTGATGCATCAGAGCCACAGAAATGTAGATACTAAGCAATTTTATCATACCATGCTCGTGGAGCTTGCTTGAGGCCATAGAGGGCCTTCTTAAGTTTGCATACATAATCAGGATGTAAGTTAGAGACATACCCGTGTGGTTTCTCCATATAAATATCTTTGTCACGCTCTCCATATAAAAAAGCATTCTTCACGTCAAGTTTCCATAACTTCCAATTATGCAGGCTGGCAAGGCTAGCACAACTCGGACAGAGATCATCTTTGCCACTGGACCGAAGGTTTCTTCATAACTTTCACCGTACTTTTGAGAAAAATATCGAGCAACCAACCTTGATTTATATCTATATATGTTGTCATATGATCTTATTTTGATTTTATAAACCCATTTACAAGAAATGGGTTGTACATCCTTCAGCTTTGGTACAAGGCTCCAAGTTTGATATTTCATCAGAGCCTCCATTTCATCATCCATAGAAAACTCCCACTCTTTGACTCCTTTAGCTTCTTCGAATGAGGAAGGTTCTTCATCATCAATTGGTCCTGCAAAGAAACAGAAATACGTACTGACAAAATTTTCATCTCTGAATCGAGCAGGCTTGATAATAGTTCTTTTTGGTTTGCAGACAATCCAATATTCCATGCAAGAACTAAACACATTGAGGTGGAATATCACTTTATTCGGGAAAAGGTTTTTGATAGAACTATTAATACTTTGGAAGTTCGAAGTAAGGAGATTCTTCTGCTATTCTTTATTTGTTATCAGAGCCATAGTTGGCTTCTAGATATATTTGCTGTCACAACCCGAAATCCCACCTTCAGGCCATGACTGCGTCTAACGTTGAACCCGCTAGACAAGCCAACGTGTACAGTTAATCTAACATCAAAACACCAATTTAACAGAATTAACGGAAAACACTTTACAATCTTTAACAACGGAAAATAGATAAATGCCTCAAAGCTAAGTGGAATAGCAAATACAAATATCGCATAGGCCCCAAAACCGGGATGTCACAACTCACGAACTCTCTATAGAGTGCTAAATACAAGTCTGAAAGGAAAATACATCATTGTATTTGGAACTAGCGGAAAATGTAAGACAATAAGAGATCCAAAGGGTAGAAGAGACACCAAGGCCCACGAACGCCAGCGGGTATACATTAAAGCTCTAGGTGGACTGAAGGTGACTCCCTCAACGCTGTCCACGGGGTCCGGGTGCGGGATCTGCACAACATTAAGAAGTGCAGTGTAGTATCAGTACAACCGACCCCATGTACTGAGTAAGTGCCGAGCCTAACCTCGGTCGAATTAGTGACGAGGCTAGACTTAGCAACAACGTTAACCTGTCCTATTCTACAACCCAAAGCATGGAAAAATAAATAAGGCAAGAGATAGACACACAAGTATGGGGATACGGGAGCAATTAAAGGGGAACATATGAGATAGAGCAGTTAAATGAGCATGAAGGGCAGACAAGAAAAGGCAATTTAACAAATGAATGATAAGGAAACCGGTGTAAATGCCAGAAATGTAAATAATGGCACGACATCACCCTTCGTGCTTTTACTCTCTTCCTCACTATGCGATGTATTATGTATGTCAATGTAATCAGTGTAAATCATGGCACGGGCATCACCCTTCGTGCTTTTACTCTCTTCCTCACTATGCAAATTATGATGTAATCAATGTAAATCATGGCACGACATCACCCTTCGTGCTTTACACTCTCTTCCTCACTATGAAAATTATGATGTAATCAATGTAAATCATGGCACAACATCACCCTTCGTGCTTTACCCTCTTCCTCACCAAAACAATGACAATATAAATGGCAAGGAATGCAGCATAGTGGAAATACAACTCAAAATCACCCGACAAGGGGAAAGTATCAGTCATCATAACAATTTCCCGGCAAGGGTCTCAACTATATCCAATCATCTCAATATATCCTTTACAATTGGGTTCTCAATCGAACCAATACATCATGAGTTCACCACCCAGAGATTTCACAATATTCAACTTCCAAGTAGAGACAAATTCATATTATGACGAACATGGAAGTAGTAATAAGATTCTCATCAAAGATTGACTCACGAGCATGCTTGACACTCAATGCATAGGTACTCGTCACCTCACATATGCATTGAACATGATAAACACTTAACACATAGCACACAATACATATTCCCTCACCAAAGTTAGGCAAGACACTTACCTCAGGTCCAAAATATAGCAATCAATCCTCTAACACCGTCTTTACTTTAGAATTCAACTCCGGAATGGTATTATCTAGACATAATTAACTCAAGTATATCAATAATGAATCAATAAATCAATTCCATAGCCTAATTACCCATTTCCAAGCATTCTTCCAAAAATATCAAAATTCGACCCCGGGCCCGCTTGGTCCAAACACGAGGCTCGGACCAAAACCCGATCACCCATACCCCCACGAGTTAGAATATATAATTTTTTTTTAAATCGGACCCCAAATTAGGGTTGAATTACCCAAAATTCCCAAAAATCTAACTCTACCCAAAACCCCTAATTTCTACTTGATTTTAGGATTTTAGGCCTAGATTCTAGTGTTTGATGAAGGAAAATGGAAGAATTAGGAGTTAAGATCACTTACCCAAGTGGCTATGGAGGGAATCTAGCTTGGGGGTCGTCAATGGGGTCTTGGGGAAGAAGGAATTGATGAAGAAGTAAGTATCCCGTAATAACATTCTGTTTTGGACTTAAAGAATTTAACCGGGCGAATTTGCCCTCTGCGATCGCAGAAGAGAATCTGGATGACCCTATGCGATCGTAGAAGGGGTGATGCGATCGCAGACAAGAGGGGACCTAGGCTTCTGCGATCGCGGACGTTCTATGCGACCGCAGAGTACTCTACCCAGCCCCCACCCCCAACCACATACACTCTATGCGATCACGGCAATAACTATGCGATCACATAGAGCCACAGAACCTCCTCCTCACCACTACACTATGCGATCGCATAGAGGAAACTATCAGACACCAGAAAAACATCCAAACACTACATTTTCCAACTTTTCACACCCCGTTAGCTACCCGAAATTCACCCGAGCCCTCGGTTCTCAAAACCAAAAACACATACGACTCCCAGAACATAGTACGAACTTATTCAAGCTTTTAATTCACCAAAATATCATCAAAATCAATGAATTAAACCTCAAAACTCATAGAAATTCCTTAAAACCTCATAAAGCTTAATTATTCCGATTTTGATCCGAAACACGTCATTTCAAGTCCGTTTTACACCAAAATTCACAGATAAGTCACATAACATATGTTAAACCTTTTCCGGGATCCGGAACCATAATATGGGCCCGGTAACATGGTTTTCATATCAATTATCATTTTCAAAAACCTTTATTATTTTCAGAAAACAATTTTCTTTAAAAATTTATTTCTCGGGCTTGGGACCTTGGAATTCGATTCTGGGCATACGCCCGAGTCCCATATTTTCCTACGGACCCTCCGAGACCGTCAAATCACGGGTCTGGGTCCGTTTACCAAAAATATTGACCAAAGTCAACTCTATTCCATTAATTATTATAAAATTCCATTTTCATCAAATTTTCACATAAAAGCTTCCCGGCAACACGACCGGGTTGCGCATGCACATCGAGGTGAGATTAACGGAGGCTTTCGGGGCCTCGGAACATAGATTTAGCCAAATATACACAGGATGACCTTTTGGGTCATCACATTTGCAAGGCCGGGTTAGTGGTTGATTCAACTGGTTTCTCTAAATGAATTTGGGTGGTGGACTAGGGATGGATTTATTGAACCAGTCCAACTACAAGGTATGGAAGACTTGTATGGATACCTTGTTGGTGAGGATTTGTGGAAATTTGTCAATGAGAGTAACACAAGTCCTCCTGTTGACGCACCGGAGAGTAGCAATGCGCGTAAGAAGTGGAAGCAAATTAATGCTAAGGCAGAGTTTATCCTAAATAGGTCTACCTCTCCTAATTTATTTGATCACATTATAAGGTGTAAATCAACTCATGAAATATGGAGGACCTTCGATTGACTGTTCAACAAGAAGGATGAAACTTCGGCTACATATTTTGGAGAATGAGTTAGCTAACACCACCAAGGTAATCTCTCTATCGCCAAGTAGTTTTTGAAGGTAAAAAATATGTGTTCCAAAATTTCTCTATTCAATCCAAACGAGGATATCTTTGAAGCACGAATAAGAAGAATTATTATTCGTGGTTTAAAGTCAGAACATATTTCCTTTGTTACATCAATTCAAGGATGGGTTCAACAACCATCTTTGGAAGAATTTGATAATTTGTTGTCGTCACAAGAGCTACTAGACAAACAGATGGCTGGTGAATTTATCAAAGAAGGAGAATGAAATGCTCTTATCGCTGATAAGAGGAACTTTAGAGGGAAATCAAGAGATAGCATGCACTTTCGATCCTCATGCGGTTCAAGCTCGCCAGGAAAGAAGGGGGAGTCTTCCAGTTACGGTAAAATGCTTTTAAAATGTTACTGTTCTGGCAAAGTCGGGCACATAAAATATATTGTCGAGCCAAAGAGATCAATATTGATCAAACCAAGAAAGATGCTGAAGAAGAAGAAGAAGAAGAAAAAGAAGAAGAATGGGGAAAGTGCTTCGCATCGGAGACTCGAGCAATAAATGTCATGGCTTCCATAAATTTTGAAAGAGACTAGATTGTAGATTCAGGATGTGGGCACCATCTGACTGGAGATCAATCCAAATTCTCCACCTTTCGCGAATACAACAGACATGATATCATTGTTACAACAGATAATACAGTCCATAATGTGGAGAAATAAGGCACTGTTGTGATCAACGAGAAGTAAAAAGACACTATCACTCTCAATAGTGTCTTTTATGTTCCAGGAATGAAGAAGAATCTATTTTCAGTTGTAAATGCTGTAGATGCTGGAAACTATTTGCTATTTGGACCACGTTATGTGAAGTTCCTCCGAAATATCAAGGTGCTCAAGGAAATATCAACGAGCACCTTGATATCAACGAGTGAAGGATATCTGCCTTGAGCACCTTGATATTTCGGAGGAACTTCACATCACGTGGGCCAAATAGCAAATAGTTTCTAGCACCTATAGCTTTTGCAACAGAAAATAGATTTTTCTTCATTCCTGTAACATGAACGATACTATTGAGAGTGGTAGTGTCTTTTTACTTCTCGTTGATCACAATAGTGCCTTCTTTCTCCACGTTATGAATTGTATTATCTGTTGTAACAATGACATCATGTCTGTTGTATTCGCAAAAGGTGGAGAATTTGGATTGATCTCCAGTGAGATGGTGCCCACATCCTGAATCCACGATCTATTCTCTTTCAAAATTTATGGAAGCCATGGCATTTATTGCTCAAGTCTCCGTTGCGAAGCACTTTCCCCATTCTTCTTCTTTTTATTCTTCTTCTTCTTCAACAACTTTCTTGGTTTGAGCCATATTTCTCTCTTTGGCTCGGCAATATCTTTTTATGTGCCCGACTTTGCCACAATGGTACCATTTTAAAAGCTTTTTACAGTTACTGGAGGACTGCCCCTTCTTTCCTGTCGAGCTTGAACCGTATGAGGATCGAAAGTGCATGCTATCTCTTGATTTCCCTTTAAAGTTCCTCTTATCGGCGACAAGAGAATTTCCTTCCCCTTCTTTGATAGATCCACCGGCCATCTATTTGGCTAGTAGCTCTTGTGACGACAACAAATTCTCAAATTCTTCCAAAGATGGTTGTTCATCCTTGAATTGCTGTAACAAAGGGAATATGTTCTGACTTTAAACCACGAATAATAATTATTCTTATTCGTGCTTCAAAGATAGCCTCATCCGAATTCAATAGAGAAATTTCGGAACACATATTTTTTACCTTCAAAAAGTACTCGGCGATAGAGAGATTATCTTGAGTGATGTTAGCTAACTCATTCTCCAAAATCTGTAGCCGAGCTTCATCCTTCTTGTTGAACAGTTGATCGAAGGTCCTCCATATTTCATGAGTTGATTTACACCTTATAATATGATCAAATAAATTAGGAGAGATAGACCTCTTTAGGATAAACTTGACTTAGCATTAATATGCTACCACTTCTTACACGCATTGCTATTTTCCGGTGTGTCAGCAGGACTTGTGTTACTCCCATTGACAACTTCCAACAAATCCTCGCCAAGAAGGTATGACTCCATACAAATCTTCCATACCTTGTAGTTGGACTGATTCAATAACTCCATCCCCTGTCCATTAGCACGACCACCCAAATCCATTTAGAGAAACCAATTGAATCAACCACTAACCCGACCTTGCAAATATATCTCGAAGCCAACTATGGCTCTGATACCATATAAAGAATAGCAGAAGAAGAGTATTATTGGAGACCTTTTGCTAGCCCAAGATCGTTAACTAAGATTAGAAGATTCAACTAAAGAAGAGGAAGCTTGAAAGAGAAGAAGGATTTTAGATAGGAGAACTTGTTTAGGAAAGAAGACTTTCTTGATTTTTGGCTTTACTTACAAATGAACAAGACACCCTTATTTATACTTGCCTATGGATGATTCTAGATATGATTCTACATAATGTACAAGGAAGATTCTAGCAAACCTTATTTTCTAGCAACACTCTAGAATATCTAAATGTGTCTACTAGAAAAATATCAAGGATACTACACTAGGACATTCTAGAAAAGTCTATATTTTTCCAAAAATCAACTTTACTTTTTTTTTCCAACGGATAATTTATCCGCTTTTTGCATTACCCGTTTTTTACACGCCCATATTTGATCTGAACTGGCCCGTTTTCTACCCCTAGGTATGAAGTTGAAGTTGAGTCTAAATTCTAAAGGACAAATTCATAGTGTTTATATCCAGTTTTAGTTGTGCTCAGACTCTTTTACTTTTTCCTACGTCGTGGGACAATTGCAATAACTATCAGTATATAAATCCTAATTTAGCTCTGGAGAAATTCACGGTTAAAGTAACAATAGTATTGAAGCAGATGAAAAATAGGACTAATAAATCATCAGCAGATAACAGTAGAACTGAGCAGTTTGCTTTATGAATAAGTAGGAAGAAGCGCATATTTTTAGCATAAGAAAAGAAATATTAAGTAGTTAAATATCTACCTCCATCTGAAAGGAGAGATATGAAACAAAAGAAGAACATCAGGAATGGACTACATTCTGAAGCAGGGTTTAGAAAATAAAAGAAAGCTACTATATTTTTGTCTTCAGCGTCAGAATTTTTTAAATAATTACATGTTACTTCTAAATTCTAATCCTATAATTTTAGTGAGGACTGACAGCAGTACTTGGCCTCGAGTTTTAGCATTTGCCAATATTAATAGTGTCCTGGGCATATTTATGTGGTCCTGTAAAAATGGTTCAATTAATGGCTAGTCTAGAAAACAACTAAGCATGTACATAGAAAAGTAAAAAGGATTTTACTTGATGTAGATAAGCATTAATTTAGTATTGGAGTTGCTCATGTTTCTATAACTAGATTAAATAGACAATTATGATCTATACAATATTTTGCGTTGTTAGTAGGGAAAAGCTGGGTAATAGGTAGAGAGTATTGTTAATTGGTGTGATTACAGGAGAACAAATTCTTGAAACTCTTGAAATACATTGAGTACAAATTTCTTCTCCGGCGAACATTTTTTACTTCCCAAAGCTCGCCGCTGGCAACTTTTTCCGATTAAAGCAAAATCACACCTCTCGAACACTGTATTTTTCTGATTCTTGCTCTTGGCCGGAGTTAACAACAGTAAACTTACGGTTCAAAATTATTTATCCCCCGCTCAACGATCGGATTTTTCATATTCTTTAAAACCATCGTGGTTTTATTAACAATTCGGTAATTAATAATTAGTTCATCAGTGATCGATATCCTGTAATCCATTATTTTTTGGTTTTTCCCCCTATTCTCTTGGTTTCGTGGGTGTTTGCGTGTTTTGCAGGTACCACTTTTGGTAGGTGCACAAGCATAAGCAGTAGAGTAGAAACTATACACCAGGTTTCGCAACATCGGAAGTATATCAAGTCGAGAGTTCCAGGTTCTATTCGCGGGAATTGGTATCTTCCGCATCTTTTACTTTGTCCCCTGTGTTAATTACTTTGTTGTTGTAGTATTTCGTACTAGTATAGTCAGTCTAGTGGGCTTGTAGCTACTATTTGCTCCCTTTGTTGTACTGTGTGGTGTTTTTCTCCTTTTCATTTTTAGACCTTCGTAGGTATAGAGAATGTGGTTTGTAATGGCAGAGTAGGTTCATGTCCTCGGGGAGGTTGGGTGGCGGGGAGGGAGGTAGGGCAAGGGTCAGGGGGTGGGTGGGAGCCAAAAGGGGGTAAAGGGAATAAAGGATCCCGTAGGTTGAGAATTGTATCGTGGAATATAGGGACGTTGACGGGTAAGTCTATAGAGCTGGCGAAGATTCTTCAGAATAGGAGGGTCGATATAGCATGTGTGCAGGAGACTAGGTGGGTAGGATCGAAGGCGAGGAATGTAGACGGGTATAAATTGTGGTTCTCCGGAGTCGTGAAGGTCAAGAACAGAATGGGCGGTGGATAGGGAGCTTAGAAAGTTGGTGGTAGAGGTTAGACGGGTGAATGATAGATTGATGGCGATTACGGTAGTAGTTAGAGGGAACACTCTGAATTTCATTAGCGCCGTAAACGGGCTTGGATGAGGAGGTTAAAAGGCATTTCTGGGAGGCGCTGGGTGAGGTGGTGCGGGGTATTCCACCTATAGAGAAGCTATTCATAGGAGGGGATTTTAATAGTCGTATTAGGTCGTCTACTGGTGGCTATGGTGAGGTTCATGGGGGCTTCGACTTTGGTGATAGGAACGGGGGTGGTACCTCACTGTTGGATTTCACTAGAGCTTTTGAGTTGGTGAGCGTAAAATCTATGTTTTCGAAGAGGGAGGAGCATTTGGTTACTTTTTGGAGTATGGTGGCTAAGACTCAAATTGACTATCTCCTCCTCAGGAGGTGTGATAAGGGTTTGTGCGAGGATTTCAAGGTGATCTCGAGTCATAACCTCGCAACTCAATATAGGCTCCTAGTGATGGATGTCAGTATCTTGATGAGGAGGAAGAAGAGGTTTGTACGGGGTCAGTCAAGGATTAGGTGGGGAGCTTTGTCTAAGAATAATGCGTAGGAGTTGGAGGGGCGGATGACGAATATGGATGCCTGGAAGAGTGGTGGGGATTCTAGCGCTATGTGGATGGCGACGACGAACTGTATAAAGGAGGCAGCAAGAGAGGTGCTGGGAGTTTCGAAAGGTTATTATGGCGGACACCGAGACAACTGGTGGTGGAACAACGTGGTCCAAGTTAAAGTGAAATCAAAGAAAGAGGATTAAATTAAGTTAGTAGAGAGAATCAACGAGGATCAAAGGCGAGCGAACAGAGAAATATATAAGGAGGCTAGGAAGGAGGCAAAATTAGCGGTCACAGAGGCTAAAACTGCTACTTTTGGTCGGCTTTATGAGGAATTTGGGGGCAAAGGTGGGGACAATAAGTTATTTCAGTTGGCCAAAGCGAGAGAGAAGAAGGATCGTGACTTGGATCAAGTGAGGGGCATCAAAGACGAGGACAGTCGAGTAGTGATGGAAGAGGCCCAAATTAGGCAAAGATGGCAGTCGTACTTTCATAAACTTCTGAATGAAGAGGGGGATGGAAACATCATGTTAGGGAAATTGGGGCACTCCTAAATTCCCTGGGACTTTAGGTATTGTAGGCGCATTAAGGTTGACGAGGTCGTGGATGAGATGGATAAGATGAGTCGGGGCAAAGCGACCTGACAAAACGATATTCCAGTAGAGTTTTGGAGATATGCGGGTAGGGCAGGCTTGGAGTGGTTGACTGGGTTGTTTAATGTTATCTTCAGGACAAAGAGGATGTCTGAAGAGTGGCGGTGGAGTACAATGGTTCCGGTGTACAAGAACAAAGGAGATATCCAGAATTGTAACAACTATAGGGGTACCAAGTTACTAAGTCATACCATGAAAGTTTGGGAGAGGGTGGTGGAAGGGAGGATAAGGAGGGAGGTGTCTATATCGGAAAACCAGTTCGGGTTCATGCCGGATCGTTCTACTACGGAAGCTATCCACCTTATCAGGAGGTTGATGGAATTATACAGGGATAGGAAAAGGGATTTGCACATGGTGTTTATTGACCTAGAGAAGGCATATGACAAGGTCCCTAGGGACGTCCTTTGGAGGTGTCTGGAGGTGAACGGTGTGCCGATGGATTACATTAGGGCGATAAAGGATATGTATGATGGAGCTATGAATCGTGTTAGGACTGTGGGAGGTGAATCAGAGCCTTGTTCGGTGGTTATGAGGTTACACCAAGGATATGCGCTCAACCCGTTCTTATTTTCTCTAGCGATGGACGCACTGACACACCATATTCAAGGAGAGGTGCCATGGTGTATGTTGTTTGCTGATGATATAGTTCTGATTGATGAGACGCGAGGCGGCGTTAATAAGAGACTGGAGGTATGGAGGCAAGCCCTGGAGTCTAAAGGTTTCAAGTTGAGTAGGACTAAGACAGAATATGTGAAATGTAAGTTCAATGACGTGACGGGGAAAGCGGATGTGGAAGTCAAGCTCGACTCACTGGTCATCCTCAAGAGAGAAAGTTGTAAGTACTTAGGGTCATTTATCCAGGAAGATGGGGAGATCGACGTAGATGTTTTGCACCGTATTGGGGTGGGGTGGATGAAATGGAGGTTAGCGTCTGGAGTCTTGTGTGACAAGAATGTGCCACCGAAACTCAAAGGTAAGTTCTATAGAGCGGTGGTTAGACCGGCCATGTTGTATGGAGCTGAGTGTTGTCCAGTCAAGAATTCACATATCCAGAAAATGAAAGTAGCAGAAATGAGGATCTTGAGATGGATGTGTGGGCACACTAGGCTGGATAAGATTCAGATTGAAGATATTCGGGAGAGGGTGGGCGTGGCTCCCGTGGACGAAAAGATGCAGGAAGCGCGGCTTAGATGGTTCGGACACGTGCGGAGGAGAAGCCTTGATGCACTAGTTAGGAGGTGTGAGCGGTTGAATTTGGTAGGTACGAGAAAAGGCAGGGGCGGCCTAAGAAGTATTGGGGCGAGGTGATCAGGCAGGACATGTAGCAGCTTCAGATTTCCGAGGACATGGCTCTTGATAGGAACATTTGGAGGTCGAGCATTAGGGTGGTAGGCTAGGGAGTAGTAGTGAGTTCTTCCCTCTTTGTACCGGGTAGTCTGATAAAGTTTCGTGTAGGTTTGTTAGCGGTCTATGTTGTATTCACATTTTTGTTTTGGAAAGTTCTGTGTTATTGCCCTTTCACTTCTTCGTTGTTGTTATTTTCTTTCTGACATCTTTTGTTGTTACATGCCTTTTCTCTTGTTTCTTTTCTGATAGAATTGTTTCTTCTGTTGAGCCGAGAGTCCCCCGGAAACAGCCTCTCCACCCTTTTTGGGGTAGGGGTAAGGTCCGCGTACACACTACTCTCCCCAGACCCCACTAGTGGAATTTTACTGGGTATATTGTTGCTGTACAATATTATGGATTAATCCATAAGTTGAAACCGGTTACTTGCCAACTTGGAAGAAAGGTGAATTCTTGCTAGATTACCTACTAGAAGACCTTTGTTATGTTATGACCTAAGCATGTAGGAAGTTCAACATAAATTATGTAACAGATATTATGCATGGAGAGTTTGCTTTAAATTAAATGAGGTTATTGTTGAGAAGATGAACTAACAAACAGTTTTTCCTACCAACCACAACCAAAGCTCAATTCTCCTTCCTATTCTATCTCCACATCCAATATCTATATAAACTCAACCAAAGTAGCCTAACACATAATCACTGAAAGTATAATATACAAATCTTCAAGAATTTATCGCACCTTCATCAATGGCTTATCACCACAACCCATCCTTTTCCTTGTTATTACTTGTCACTTTATCATTAACAAGCAGCTATGTAATTCAAGCAGAAGCACGCCATCTTCTTGAAGTAACTATGCCTGAGCTTCCTAAGCCTGAATTGCCACATCTACCAGAAATCCCGACTTTGCCTAAGCCTGAATTCCCTGAAATTCCAAAACCTGAACTGCCAACTCTGCCAAAGCCGCAATTGCCTGAAATCCCAAAGCCGGAGTTGCCAACATTTCCAAAGCCTGAACTTCCAACGATGCCAAAACTCGAGATACCCGCAATTCCTAAGCCTGAATTTCCAACTTTGCCAAAGCCAGAAATCCCTCAAGTGCCAAAGAAGCCTTGAGCGCGAGGTGTATGAAACTCTCTTTGCCTCATTGAAGTAGCATTGTTGAATGTTACACTTCATTGTATCATATGATCATGTGCTTTATTTTTTTTTTTTTTTTTTTTTTTGGGGTTTTAGAATCATTTGAATCTTTCATTTTCGAAAGATTATTTATGTGATATTCTGTCCTCAGTTGCACCTTCCTGTTGGAAGACTTGTTTATGTGATTGTTCTGTCATCAGTTAACTAATTAATATATTTATCTCGTGGCATTATATACACATCGTCTCTACTTAATTTTCCTACTTTAACTCCTCCTAATTCCTTTTGGTTACAAGTAGAGTTAACTTTGCATTTCACATGCATTGTAATCTGATATGGATGGTGATCATGTAATATTTCATGAGCTGACGCTCCAATATGCATCATAAGACAAGTACTCTGCAGAAGCGATATTTTGTATTCTGCTTTCTTGATTCCAGCTAGCAATCCTTTGTTAGGGATATTTTGAGTAATGACGTAACATCAAAATTTAAATTGAATTACAATACTCTTCACATAAATGGGAGTTAAATAATAGTAATTTACTGTCCTCTCAAGTAGAATATTATTACATATATAAGTATTAAGATCAAGGATTCTGGTCACTTCAGCTTTACCATTCTAGCAAGGTCTTATAATTACAAAAAGTTGCATTTAAAAGGAAAGTTGAACATCTAAAACTCAATATAACATATTCTTTTCGAAGAGTAAGCAATGATTTATCTATTAACATACATTTATACACTCAGACATGCTACGTAAAAATTATTTAAACTGATTGCCAGTTAAAATTAGTTTATAGACAGTGTTCCGAAGAGCTAATACTAGACTAGAGAACTAGAACCCTAGCATGACAGAGGCGGAACTAGGATTTGAAGCTTATGATTCGAGATTCTAAATCTTTTAAGTTGTTGCGTTCTAAATTAATAATTTCTACATATCCAATAAATTTTTGAAAACAAATATATGAGATTGGGACCAACGCTACTACGCTCGGCCGAATCCATAGCTTCTACTCTCCCTCCAATTTAATTGTTGCAATATCCTCGTAGTTATACCTTCACAATGGATTTACAATAATGAACAATGTGACTACTACACAACCATACACACGCGTATACAATCGTACATATTGTCAACGGAACATATTTTCCCCAAAATATGGAATTAACTAAATTGTTAAAATGGTCTTATATGGTTCACTAATACCTTTACTACTTCTGTTACTGTCACGGTTCTTTTGTCTTTTTTAATATTCTTGAGCTGAGGGTCTGTCGAAAATACCTTCTCTATCGCACATGGTAGAGGTAAGGTTTGCGTACACACTACCCTCCCCGGGCCCTACTTGTGGGATTATACTGAGTTGTTGTTGTTGTAGTTCACTAGTAAGGGATCGTTTGGTTTGAATACTTCTTATGCCGGGATAAGTTATGCTGTGATATTCTAAGATTAGTTATCCTGGTATTGTTTTTTAATCACTGTTTGGTATGTTGTATTAAAAATGACAATTGCATAATACCTAAGAAGAATGCATAAGTTATCCCGACACTAATTACCCCACCCTCTACAAGGTATAAGTTATCTCGGTACTAATTTTATTCCCGGGAACTTATACCAAGTTTGCTAACCAAACAAAGTATTAATTAAGGTGGTATTAAATTTTTATACCAATGCTATACCTTCTTATACCTCGTACCAGACAACCCCTAACTAATCAGATATGATCTCTCTCACACACATGCACTCGTGAGAATTGAGATATCAAACTATATAGGAGTATTACTGTCCTAGTTTTTAAAAAATATCAATTTGGCTTTATTTTATTTTTGAAAGTTATTTGCTTTCAAGAAATTTAATTTATTGAACTTTAATTTCAGCTGCTTTGCTCATGTGTGTTATGACTTCGGAAGAACCTTAGCCACAAGGGAAGAACATGTCATTTTTACTATTATACCCATGCTAGTGATGGTGTGTCATTTTATTCATCAGAACATTAGTCGTAATCTATTTGACATTTGCTCGGAGATTAGGAAGAGAGAAATGGAGATCAAGGTATAAATAAAAGGTACAAATTTTTAATCAGTAACCTGCAATTTCGTTATGTTACAATTTTAAAGACGTAATTAAGTTCTCTTTAGATTACCTACTGGAAGAGACTGACCTTTGTTATGTTGTTACTTGTGTAGGAAGATTAACATAAAATATGCGTTAGATGGAAAGCTATATCCGACTATATATATTAGGACGTTATTGTTGAGAAGATGAACTAACAGAAATTTTTTCTTAACCACACCAACCTAAGCCTAATTCTCCTTCCAATTTTCCCAATTCCATATCTATATAAACTTGTTCAATGTAAAGCCTATGGCATAATCTTTAAAAGCATAAAATACTATAGTCTTCAACCATTTATCGCATTCAACAATGGCTTATCGCCACAACCAATCCTTTTTCTTGGTATTACTTGTCGCTTTGTCTTTAACAAGCTGCAACAAAATTCAAGCAGAAGCGCGCCATCTTCTTGAAGTAACTTTGCCAGAGCTTCCTAAGCCTGAATTGCCTGAAATCCCAACTTTGCCTGAGCTTGAATTCCCTGAAATTCCAAAACCTGAGCTGCCAACTCTGCCAAAACCTGAATTGCCTGAATTCCCAAAGCCTGAACTGCCCCCGATGCCAAAATTCGAGTTTCCTGCCATTCCTAAACCTGAACTCCCAACTTTGCCAAAGCCAGCAATGACTCAGAAGCCTTGAGTCAATTATCCTCTTTGCTAGCTAATGATTGAAGCAGCGTTGTTGATCAATGTTATAGTACTTCCCATGTGTCATGTGTTTTTCTTTTGTTGTGCTGGAATTGTTTGCATCTTCCCTTTTGGAAGGATTATCTATGTGATATTTCTATCATCAGTCGTTTGTACTGTGTTTCCACTGGCATTAAATACAGTATTCGATATTTTTATGCTTTTGACTATTGAATCTTTTAACTGGTTTGTGCATGTGATGATTTTATTTTATTTTTCTTCCTTAATCTCCTACTTTAGTTATTTCTTCCTTCTTCTTTTGGTGACTTAATAGAGTTCGTTGTCACATGGTAATACAGTACTCTTTTCATTTCAATTTAGATAATATATTTTGTATATCGAGAATTAAATTATGTAAAATTTGACCAATATTTTAATTTTTTTTTTAATCATATTGACATCTGTTTTTTGTTGATCAGATCTTCATATTTTATTAGCTTATATGCCTATAAGATCTTGTATAGTTGTTTGTTAAGTTGACAATTTTTGTAGCTTCTGTCTTTTAAAGCTTTCAAACATAGGCCTCTTTGGTTTACGTAAAACTCATAAATTTTGTTCAAATTGTTGAATATTGTTTCTTGGTTGTATATTTACGTGAGATTTGTCATGCCATTTTGTTTGTTACAATTGCTTGGCGTGAGTTAGGTTACCTTCATCCTGTTGCTTTTATTTTTGTCACATTGTGGCACGTTTTAATATTGTCCATATTTAGCGAAGGTTAATTGATATTGTTTTGAGCAATCAACTCATTAAGATGTAAATAGTTCATAGTAGTTTGCTAATAATTTAAAGAGGTAATTTCAACTCCTCATCTATAACTCATGTCCTTACAATAATCTCAAATCTCATAAATATCGCTAGTTGCTTTAGGTGCAACTCCCGTGGCAAAACCGTGACGCTTAATCCCAAACTCAAGAGCATGCTCGCGTGACTTGAACCCAACTTCAAAGTAATAATAAAATTAAACATATCGTAATTTGCGGGTCCATTTAACGTGGCACAATTTATAATGTGTATAAAATAACAAGTGTACGACATCGTAACTTGTTTAAAGTAACTCCATAAATACTTAAATTGGCCAAAAGATATATTTAAAAGAGGTAATAGTTAAAAAGGCACATAAATTTAAAAATATGTAATAATCAGACAATTAAGCCCAGTGTAATTTGTTAAGGGACCGCGGTTAAAATCACGGAATTCGGGAGTGTCTCACATCTTTTCCCGATTAACAAAATTCCTTATCCAATCTTCTGTGTTTCGCAGACTTATACGAAGTCAAACTTTCCTTGCTTTGAGATTCAAAAATAATTGGTGACCCGAAACACCGTCAATTAAATAATTCTGAGTGGCGACTCTTTTAAAATAAAATATATTAATCTCATTTCAAATAATGTCTCTTTAAGTGGAAAAAATCCTTATCTCCGGAAAAAGAAGGTGTGACAACTCTGGCTATTCTAAAAAAATTTCAACTTAGAGTTAAAGTAATTCAATTTAGCTTTAAAAGTTAGTCAAATTGATTCTTGATAAGGGAGATGTGTCATCTAAATTAATTGAAGTAGAGGAGCAACTAATAATGATGAATGTGATATTTCATGTGCTGATGATATTTAAGAATTCATAAATATTATTTACAGCATAACAATCTTACATTATTATTTACCACATAAATAATTCTCGCTTAACTAAACCATAAATCAAATTAAATGCCCAAGCGTGTATTGTCAAATCTTCATCGAAAATTTACGTAATTGAAAACTGAATCTCTTATTAACCATATAAAAAATAAAAACAACAACAATAGTACTAATTTGAGTAAGCCACGTCAATGACCTGTATGAGTGACACAAATACCAAAAGGCTGCATGTTTGACAGCAGGCTCCGATTTGCTTATCTAGAATTAAGGTGGGATGTTTTAGTTATAATCAATAGGATAATTCTAGAAAAATAGTTTTTATTATTACTGCCTCCAATCAATAATGTTATCTAGTTTAGGATGTAGGCTAGTCGATTGATTGACATCGATTAATTAGTAAGCAAAAGGCCAAAGCTAGAAATTTGAGCATCGCAATTCGAAAGGTAGGATTTTGCATCTGCTTATTATACTAGAATAATAAGTAATTAAGTTGCAGAATTTTTTTATTTATAAATTTTAAATTTAGTTAGATAAGTTTAGTTGAGATGTTTAGACATCAAAATTTTACTCTGCAGATTTTCTGTTTTCAAGTTGGCTATTTAAAACCCTTTATGATTAATTAAAAAAAGAATAATTTTCAATTAATACTTTAAATCTTTTTGCTGCTCCATCTCTTTTAAAAAACCCAACAGTAATATTAGAGCTTCATCAGTCTTACGAAATCTACGATGAGTTCATACCAAAGAATAATTTTCAACCACTTTTAAGCCATTTTTAACTCTACCTATTTTTAAACAGAACTCATTTTTAATCCATATTCATTTAAATTTTTTTCTAAGTCTTAGCAAGCAATAATCTCTTTGAATGCCCATATTTTACACTGGCGAAAAGTACCATATTTGGTCAGTAATACAAAATCCTATCTTGAAACCTATCATTTATGAAATATTGTAATGGAAGAAAAATCCTTACAACTACTTCTTACAAATCTTATCATTACCCAAATTAAAACTCATGTAGAAGAAACTTTAGACAAAACAAAGTTGATGAGATTTCTTTTTATGCACAAAATCAAAAAGAAATAGAAAAGAAAGAATGGGTCATGTTGCGAAAGGATGCAAGTTTAGAAACACTCAAAAGAATGCACAAGCACAAATTACAAAAGCATAAATTGAGGATGATCAACTATTTTAGATTGCAACAATAGAAGCAAGGAGTAGAGTTGGATTTTGCATATGTTACTACTTATTTACTAAAATTAGCTTTTATGTTCGTGCGAAACACGAAGACCATATATAAAATATTGTAAACCACGTAGCAAAAGTAATAAACTTTGAATTACACTGATATTCTAAAACTACAACGATAATTTGCTTCTGTCTGAAAAAGAAAAAGGGTTTTCTTTAGTTTTCAACACATGAATCTGTCATACCTTAGAAGAAGAAGAAGAAGAAAAAGAAGAAGAAGAAGAACGAAAGAAAGAAAGACATGAATCTGTAATGCTATGCAATATTTACGCAAGCTTACAATGGACAAAGTTAGAGAATTGTAATAATGGAAACTCAAGGGAGCAACCTAAGCATCATAATTCAGACGTGCACAAAATCAGGGGGAGCCTTCACTAAAACGGAAGTGTGCTCTTTCACTCTTTTTGATTATCATAAAAAGGGAAGAGATTGTTACACCTAAGTTTTAATAATGAAAATAATTCAAAGTAATCTATTCTACTCGATTGCAGAAAATCAGGATGACAATGCTATCAAAAGGAAATAAGATCAGGTGCAACTGATATGGGGAAGCCGGTTCGTAAATTAAGAGAACTATGAAAAAAGGAATTAGAAGATTTGTAACGACCCGACCGGTCGTTTTGAGCATTTGACAATGACATAGTAGTTGTGGCTTTGGAAGGGTATACAGAGATGTCATTTTGAGGCAAAGCAAGTGGGTCATCTCCTGCGGGGTGTCCTGAGGTTGCGTGATCCCTATGTTGTTTTGTAGAGATTTCTCTTTTACCAGTAAATTATATGTGTTGCAATTTGAGTTTGGATTATGGAAGTAATAGAGTATGGGTATTATGAGTTATCAGGTGTTTTGTTCCATGGCTTTGAGCCAAGCGATGGAGTATGTTATCGACGAGTTGATTGCATGATTGTGTGTTGTATTGGTTTCAGTTTGCGGTATACTTGTGAATTAGTTATGACTTGCAGAGGTTGAGATCGAGGATGACTCGAGTAAAGAAATTTCTAGATACGAGTTATGTTGCACTTGATGAGTATATGAAATCATGGAATGATTGAGTTTCTATGTGTGAAGGATGAAATATGCTTGGAGTAGGGGTTCACTCGGTTGTTTAGAGGTGTGGGTTTTAGGGTGTTATTGTGCTAATGTGGCACAAGTTGTTTGGCCCGTTTGGGCGCCGCAATTGAGAATTAGGCGGAATTGATGACTCTCGAGAAAGTTCTAATGGATTCAAGATTTTTATGTAGCAATTGTAAATTTTTCCGGATTTGTGTATGGCTAGGATATGAGATTTTTTTCATTGGATGGTGTCGAGACTTGTGGCATTTCTATATCATTATGGATTCTACATTTCAGCACGGGAAGGTGAAGGAAAATGACATTAGATTCACATCAGGTCTCTTCAGAGTGGGTGTCTTGGTAATGGTACTTTTGGGGCGTTTAAGAGGGAATACAATAGCTTATGGGCCTTAGGGCGGTGTGATTTTATTCTAGGACCTCGCGGGGTGAGTTTTGGTTAAGAAACGTGGTGTTCTGGCAAGGGAAGTCTCCATTTGAGGGTAATTCATAAGTGACTCAGAGAAATAGTACATCTTGGTAGCAGGTTGGATCAGCAAGGTATTAGATATGATCGGTTCTTTGGGTACTTATGATGTGGTGAGCCTCTACAAGTGTTTTGTGGCAATGCTCTTAGGGTTTGGTGACCTGCGTGACTTGGTTGAGTTAGAGGGATTTGATTGTGATAGCTGGTTTATGTGAAAATGGATTTCAAAGTATTCTCAATGGTTTCTACCACAGTTCGAGGTGTATATTTCCTGTTGGCATGAGGAGCATGTTGCGTGTTGTGATTTTCTCTTGGATGAGATAAAATGGAAGATTCTTGGCTAATTGAGAATGTAGTTTGCTTGTGACTCAGAGTTGATTTGAGATTCTCGTACTTTTTATATGATGGCATGATAGATACGGTCTGATGTGTGGGATTGAGATTTGCATGTGCAAGGTCACGATTCATAATTGGAAGGGAAGGTCCTGAATTTTGGGCAGCATGGGCAGTTCCAGATATTTAAATGAGTGTGTAACCACGTGGTAATTCCCGAAAAGGGTGCACGTTTCAGAAGGTGCACTTTGTGTTGACTTACGAATGCTTTACTAGTATTCCGGTACTCGCCTAGTTTATCGACTGTTGTTATTCATATTTTGCTCTGTACCACGGAAGAATTATAGAAGTATTCCTCGTGGGGTGATCATGTATGATATATGTGTTAGACATTCAGGCGATGGAATTGGGACCAGATATGGTGATTCATGTGTTCTACGAATTTTGAAGACTAGGAGTTCTCAGGAGTAGATTCTTTCGTGGTTGTGGACTGTGAAAAATATGGCCAAGGCTAGCAAGAGCATAGTGTGTGTTATGATTCTTTCATTGAGGACTTTCATAAAGTTATTTATCTATTTGTGCGTGACCAGAGTTGATTTGGGGTCCAATGGCAGGCCGAATGAGGATGTGTATTCTACACCAGGTCGGACTGGTTGACTCCATACTGTTGTTTTTGAGAGATGTGAAATTTAGTTAGAGTTAAGCTTATTGGTGTTCTGATATGATCAATGTGTTGATCCTCTATGTTACGAGGGGTTGCAATTTGTTAGTTATGCATATATGATGCGGTTCCGTTTCGGCCTTATAGAGAAATTCGAGCGGAATGGTTGTTGGGATGCGGAATGGTTGATTGCGCCTTGGGTATGGCCTCTATACGTTGTGATGTATGATGTTGTTTGCTTCTTGGTGGTTGTCGCGCCCCCTTTTTCCAAACTCCTTTCGGGGTCGGTCAAGGGTCTTTGACATTATTGGGACAACTCGTTTCCTTTTGGGAAAGGGGCATGCAAGATTGGAAGAGTCGTCACCTAACGAGTTAATGTGTGTTAGGGAACCTATTTTATTTAAGGACAGGATTTGGTAACCAGAGATAGGGTAAGTGCTTGAAATTATTCTAAGGGGAAGGTGTTAGGCACCCATCAGAATCCACAACTGTGGTTCCCGGCCAAACAACTTTTGTGAATTTGTACAGATAGCAAATAGGCAATTAATGTTTAATAAAAGTAAAAAGTTTTGAAAGGTTCGCAGTCTAAGCACACATGTGTTACTCAGTTTGAAAATATTTAATAACCAAGTAAGAGTTTGAGAGAGTTATAATCTAAACATGCATATGGGGAAAAAGGGATGTCCTAGGTTATTTTCATATGGATCACATCAACGCAATACACGGTATGTCACTCCTCAAAGAGGGGCTACACATGGTATTAGTGCACCGGTCATCATATCAATATCTACCCTTCCCACCCCGTAAAGGTAATTAAACGATTGTTTGGTCAGCGACCTCTATTGCGTGCTGTTACCCGTCCCTTCCTATATTCTCGGAGGAGTTTAGGACTTCTATCCTATGAGGGAGTTTCTTGGAAGACCCCTGGGTTCAAAGGCAAAATACTAAGGTGACAGATAAAACAAATAGGACTGCAATTAGGGGGGAGCATAGAAAAGAAGGTGAAAGGCTCAAGTATACCTCCACAAATAAGGCAAATAGGCAGCACGACTCAAACACAGTTAAGGTCAATATTTAGCTTCAGAATCCTAAGGCATGACATCTAGGTGATTTCAGAATGTAAACAGATAGCAGATTTGTCGTATGACTCAGAAAGGTCCTAATCAGTTTGCCTATTAATTTTTTAACCTGTTAAGCATTTATGCAGTAAACACAAAGGGACAATTCTTTCTGTTTTATGAAGGTTGATTAGCTTGCCTAGGCGTGAAACATTATACCAGGATTACCTTAAAGAAATGACTGTTTGGATTTACCTAAAACATGTTGTCTAAATGTTCAGCGTTCAGAAGTAACTACTAGTTGGTTGCTAGAATTAAGTGAAACTGTTTTATTCCTTTTCATGCATAAGTGGTTAGACTAGGTGTATTAAAGTTCAGTCCTAAGAACATGATATCTAATGCACATATATGTAGATTGATGTGTATGAAGAACCTAAGCATGGTCTCTAAATGCATAAGTGTACATCGTTTAAACATGCTTTCAGACAGATTTGAAGACGGCATGTTTATTAGTGTTATTTTATCCTAAAACAAGATCTCTAAGTGTACAATATTGCAATGTTAAAACACGGTTTCAGGAGATGCAAAATAACACGTTCATTAATGTTGTTTAGCCTAAAACAGGATCTCTAGGCGTATATGGCAGCTTAGGGAATGATTTGTAGAAAATGCCATTTTTATCAGGATTCTTCTAAATGACAGTAAGATGAACATGCTGAAAAGAGTAAGCATAAGTCCTATGAGACATGATCTCTAATGCATGCATGAATCCTGAGCATGGTTTCTATTGCGCAAATAGGAATATAAACCTGATCATGTTTTCTACCCTTTTAATAGGTAAAGCATGCATAACTTCCCCTCCCCTTTTTACTATCCAACCCCAGAGTTGTTTACAATAATTATTACAAAACATTTGCACAATTACATAATTGAAATAAGTAAAGAAGAAGTTATACTATAGGGAGCCTACTGATAGGCCCAAATCTCCAAAGTTTTCTCAATGCCATAATTGTTCACAACCTTTCACATGATCCAGGTGTGCCAGAGTTCCCTAAAGATCTCAAAGGATCCCAGGCAGTGCTCACACCCAGATTCATAACCAAACTGAGTAAGTGTAGTGTGGAAGGGCCAACTCTAATGTGTGAGAGTTCAGAGGGATCTCATAGGGATCCCAAAGCAGTCACACATTAAAAGGGCAGAACCTAGACTTCTAAGAGTATATGTGAGAGTGCTTGACATAATTTTTAAAAGAATTGAGTTGAAAACAGTTTTCTGAAAACAAGTTTGTTTGAAAAAATAGATTTTAGAAAAAACACGAGAGTTTGCACTAGTGAAAGCAGTTAAGGGAGTAGGACAGTCAGCAACTCAGAATCAAAACAACATAGATAGTGCAAGGAGACAGACACAAACAGGGAATAGGGGATTGAGGACAAGTAGGTCACATATAAAGATAGGTTTGTGTACAAGTTAACCCCCAGAGAGATACTAAGGTATTACAGAACTTTAACAACCATAGAACAATTTTCATAAAGATGTTCAGGCCAGAAACATAACAGAATTAGATTGAGGGATACCAAAGAGGAAATACATAACAAACAGAGTTACACATATGTCCAGGGGAAGGGTTAATGAGTACAACATATGTTTAGAATTACATGTAACTAAGTGACACAAATACATGCTTATAGTGTGCTGGGGATCAAGAGTAAGGCAGAGTCCTAGTAAACATATAAGAAGGCAGTAAAACATGCTGAAACTAAAGGGGAAAGAGTAATCACATTGGTATACTAGTAAATAGGCATGCTAATTGCAAGGTAAACAACAAAACCATAAGTAAAAACATAGTAGAAACAAAAGGAATTGCAATATAACCTGAACCATATTGTTTTGGAAGCTTTAAACTTAAACTGAAAACATACCAGTTAAGAGAGAATAAGTGAAAAAAGTAGAATATAGTGTATAATTACTCAGTCTTATCTTGAAGCCGACTGAGAATAGCAAGTAACCAGCAAGAATAACAAGAGAGAATGTATATGTGTGTGAGAGAGAGTTCAGAACAGTCTGTTCGTCCTCTTTTTAATTAATGAGAGAGTAGAGGTATTTATAGTTTAAAATAGGAAAAGAAGTAAGGTAACAAGTACTAATTTAGCATAGTTATGGAAATGATCATCATCAGAATCAATTAAGACCCGGACTCCCTTTAATTAGGGAGTCATGGTTCAAACGGACACAAGTTGTACTTGTAACGAACCGGCCGGTCGTTTTGAGAGTTAGCGCCCCGATGCCCTAATAACTTCTCTCCCATGCCTTATTATGTTAATGAAACTTGTCGGAGCGTTGAGTGGTGAAATTTGGAGTGATTTAGGACACATAGTCCTTCAATGTGAATTTCAGCTTTAGAAATTGAGTCGTAGCTAGAGCTGTGTGAAGACGGATCCGGAATGGAATTTCGTCAACTCCGTTAGCTCCGTTGGGTGATTTAGGAGTTAGGAGCGTGTTTGGAATATGTTTTCGAGGTCGGATGTAGATTAAGGCTTGAATTGGCGAAAGTTAGACTTTCAGCGATTTCGGACGATAGGCGAGATTTTGATATCGTACTCGGAATGGAACTCCGAAAGCGACAGCAGGTCCGGAATGTCATTTTTGACATGTGTGCAAAATTTGAGGTCATTCGGATAAGTTTAGACGCATTTCGGCGTCGAATGTGAAATGTTGAAAAATTCCTAAGTTCTTAGGCTTGAATCTACGCATAATTGATGATTTTGATGTTATGGGATGTGTTTAAAGGCCCGACCAAGTTTTAATAAGGTATTTGGGTCAGTTGATAAGTTTGGTTGAGGTCCCGAGGGCCTCGGGGTTGTTTCGGATGCCCAACAGGTGAAATTGGAGCCTTATGTGATGCTGAACCAGACCTGTTACTAGTGTCTCGTACCTGCGAAGGTTTTTTCGCAGGTGCGGACACGTAGGTGCAGTAGGCCTGGTCGCATGTGCGGTTGTGAGTGGGGTGGCCAGTGGTCGCAGGTGCGACCTGGGTTTCGCAGGTGCGGTACCGCAGGTGCGACCAATCGACCGCAGGTGCGACCTCAGGTGCCTTAAGTGATTTTCGCACCTGCGATGTAATTTCCGCAGGTGCGGCACCGCAGGTGCGATCCTAGAAGCCGCAGGTGCGAAAGCCCTGGGCAGACTTTTAAAGACCCAATTCCGAGGGTTAAGTTATTTTTCACCATTTTCGAATTTTGGAGCTCGGGAAGGACGATTCTTGGAGACCTTTACACCTGGGGTACTTTGGGTAAGTGATTCCTAACCTATATAGACCAATTTCCATGAATCTAATCTTAATTTCTACCTTTAATTTCGAGATTTTGAGTAGAAATTTGGAAAGAATGGAAGAAACGTCTTAGACCAAATTTTTGCCTTTTGATTGGGTATTTGACCTCCGATTTGAGAGTTTTTCGTATGGTTAGAATCGTGAGTGAACGAGGGTCCGGAAAATATAACTTTTACCGGATTTCGAGATGTGGGCCCTAGGGGCGTTTTGGTCAAAATTCCTAATTTTGCGTATTAGCTTCGATTTAATTAGATATTTTGATTTCTTGAAGTATTATTTACATTCGAATTTATTAGATTCGGGCCACCCGGAGTTGGATACTTTTGGCAAGTGCGTGATTATTGGTTGATTAGCACAATCGAGGTAAGTGGCTTGCTTAACTCTGTGTTGGGGATGTTTCCCTTAGGCATTTTAACTGATTTTTCACTATAAAAACCCTGTGTACGTGAGGTGACGGGTGCGTGCATGGATTATTTTACTGGATTTCCTTCGTTCTTTCTATGTCATACCCCATTTTCTATTCTATTATTATTGTGATTGTTTTAAACTGAGTAGGAACTTAAGATTTAAACACGTCAACCGATTTTACCTGATTTTCCACTCACTACTACTATTTGAACCTTGATGAAGTATTTTACTCTATATTGCCTACTGTTTTTCCTAAATTATTGAATTACGCTGCATCCGGTATACATCTTGCATAGCATATTTAAATTGGGACTACGGACCGAGACCCGGGAGCTTTCCCACTGTACTACATAGCATATTTAAATTGGGACTACGGACCGAGATCCGGGAGCTTTCCCCCTGTACTGCATTGCATATTTACGTTGGGACTACGGGCAGAGACCCGAGAGCTTTCCTCCTGTAATGCATTGCACGATTATCTGTTAAGTTATATGCTGTGATGAGTTGAGGGCTACTTTACATTATTCTTTCTAGCTTTACTTTAAATTTCCGTTAATTATTTCCATTTATTTGCAACTGTTAAATTGTAACTGTTTTATTTGCAAACTCAGTAGAGCCTCAACCTGACCTCGTGACTACTTGACTGGGGTTAGGATTGGCACTTACTGAGTACCGAATATGGAGTAATCACACCCTTCTGCGCATGTTTTCCCCATGTGCAGATCCAGGTACCAGTACGCAGTACCGAGGTTAGAAGCAACAACAACTTTTAGAGACCGTGAGGTATTTCTGCCGCGTCCGCAGAACCTTCCGAGCCCCTTTCCTTATTCTAGTATAGTCATAGTACTTAGACATAAATACTTTCCAGTTTCGTTGTATAGAGCTATAGTGTACAACTTGTGACATTGTTGATATTCCGGGTTTTGGGCAGAGTAAAGCTGTAAATGCTGAGCGGCACAGTTTAATACTATTGCTTTTGCTTCATCCTCTATTATTGTGTTGTTTTTACATTTTGATTTCCGCACATCTTTAGGATTACCTAGTCGTATAGACTAGGTGCCATCACGAAACCCTGCGGAGGGAAATTTGGGTCGTGACAATACTAAACAAGGAAAATAATCAATTATAACACTGATTTTAGCCGTAATAGGAGTGGTAAAGTATATGGCATGCAATTAGGTCTAAGTACATAATACAAAATTAAGGAAAGTATATGTTAAATAGTTGACTGCATATTTGTGCGCATAAAATAAGGCAGAGTACAATTTTAATTCTGGAAATTAGTCAACAGAATCACGAATGAGATTAAAATCAAAGGGAATCAATGCTAATTAAGGGAAGTATCACACAAGTAAGGAAGTAATTCTAAAATCAGTAAAGAGTTCTAAGGAAAATACACAAAATCACAGCTTTAAGGAGAATATCACCGCTCTAAGGAGAATACACAGAACCAGTAGAGAGTATTATGTAAAAAGAATCGATACAACAAATAATCAAGCCTATTAAACGATAAATAGCACATGTTGAACAAAAATCAGAGAAACCCTAAGCAAATAGTTAGAGGAACAACAGAGAATCAGAAAACCTAACAACAAATTAGAGCAGGAGGTACAAGAATACATAGAACACACATGAAAACCTAGAATATTCATGAGAGACACGCAAACACATCGCAAACAGACTCAAACTTCAAATCGAATCCAGAAGTATTAGGTCTTTTTAACAAAATGAATCGAATAAAAAGGAAAAGCTCAGGTGATGTTTAAACATGCTAAAATCGTAAGGTAATGACGAAAAATTAGAAAGAAATCGTTTTGCAAAAAGGTTTCAAAACCCTAGTCTTGAAAGTGAGGAAATCGTTTGAAAACAAAGAGTTTTTGAGGAAAACATGTGAAAACTTTAAGATACACATAGATCCGTTATAGATCTAGAAATATCTGAAGATTTTATAGTTAGGGTTTCCATAGAAAACCCAGAGAAGGAGAAGAAAACCCAAATATTACCGACCTTTGGCCGGAAAGTGTAAAGATCTTACTCGAACGGCCATAGACGGCCGGAAAGAAGGCATGAGACCGGAGATGGGAGTGAACCGCCTCTGGGTCACTTGAGAGCCTCAAAACGGTGACATAAGTGTGAAGGATGGAGTCATAAGGCTGGTGAGAGGTGGAACCTCCATGGTTTCCGGCAAGGAAGTGGCCAGAAAAGGGAGAGATAGGGCTCAGTAGACGAAGGGTTTAGAGAGAGAGATGAGAAAACTCAGAGAGACGGTCGAGAACATGAGATTGGGGGGGGGGGGGAGGCCTTTTGGGGTTTAATTATGGAAAGGTGGGGTCGG
>ML276772.1:59020-100853 GCA_005239495.1 Nicotiana undulata
GGTAGTGGGGGGGGGGGGGTAGTCATTTAGGGATTAATTATGGAAAGATGGGATCTGGACCGTTGATTTGAATTAATCAACGGTTTAGATTGAGTGAGGGATTGGGCCGAGTAGGATTTAGGTTTGGGCTGGGTAACGAGGCTAATCAATTGGGTTAGGGGTCCGGATTAATTATACTATAATTAAAAATAAAAGTGGCTAATTATTAAATACCTATTAAAATAGATGAATAATTTATAAAAATGGCTAATAATTAAAAAAATGAAATTGATGCTTAATAGAGTGAATTAAAATGGTTAATCAATATTTAAAAATAATAAATGACTAGTTATTGAGTAAAAATAGCATAAAAACATGTGATTAGGCTATAATTCTAAAGTTACTGCAATATAGCGAAATAGTGTCGGTTTGGCTAATTGTGAAATCGTTTGGTCTTAATAGGACCAAAATGATATACTGAATCAAGAAATGTTTTTGAAATCATTTGTAATGAAATTTATAATCATTTTTAGAGATAAAAATACTGGATAAATAAAAATAACAATAAATTAATAAAAATGTGGGAAAATTATAGAAAAATACCAATTGTTATAAAAACCTGATTTTTAAGGTATATATGCAAAACCAAAATAGTTTGAGAAAAAATTGGGTATCAACAATGGTTATCGTCATGTACTTTTTGTACTAGGCATCAAATTGCGAGTGGTTAATGATTTTGGGAGTCGTGGCTTGAAGTATTGATCGGAGCCCACATATACCACTAAAAAGTAGCAAGGAAGGGTCGAAGAAGCTTTTATCCAACTAGGTCGGGATCGATATCCTAAGGGAGTTATGCAAATGGGAGTCGAGTTTCTACTTGACTTAATGGTGTTTCATGTTCTTAATTGCACTTCTCAATATAAGAGGTTTTGTATTTATACTAAATTTAAGACTAAAAAGAACTATTATCTAGCTAACTACAATCTTTTTGTGGGTTATTCTCAAGTTATTAAAGGCACTAGGGTTTCAACTTACTCCTAGGCGAGTGACTAATGAGGTCTAAAATCGAGGATAAACTTGTGAATTGTGGGGGAATGACATAACCTCATACGAAATTGCTCACCCAATACCTCTCAGTAATTTGGGTGACTTTGCGCGAATTGGCTTTCTCAAGTACAATTGGGTGTTCCAACAAATCAAATGAAATGGCTCAAGTAGGGTGTAGCTATCTCTAGTGTCTACCATTTTATTGGGGCTATCAATCTCTTGAATTTACCCCAATACCTTGTTAGCCTATTTACCTAGACTTGGGTCTTCTCTCTCAAGAATAACCCTAGTCATGAAGGCATGAAATAGTGTTTGCAACCACTAAATCTGAGAATTATGCATGAAATAGACTAAAAATCAAACACCCAATCACAAATTTATCCTAAAATAGAAGACCCATTAGTTACCCACACTAGGGTTGGTTCACAACCCTAGCTTGAGGGTCTAGCTACTCATTTTCAAAGAAAGAAACTAAGATAGATGATAAAATTAAACCCATAAATGTTGATTACCATGAAGAAGATCTAAAAAGTATTGTAAGATCTAATCTAAAATTACTAAAAACGGAATAAAACAACTATTCACGAGCACACTCTAACGTCTGATGCCCCAAAAATGTGAAAAAGATGTATTTATACTTGGGTGAAAATAATGGACAAAATTACCCCTACGGAGATTTCACTCCCAGCGAAATTATGAGCGCTCCAGCGGATTGGCTTCCGCTGCAGCGGAATAATGACCACTGCAGCATTTCTGTACTTGTACATTCTATGGAACTCCATTCCGCTCCCAGCAAAATAATGCAGCGTTGTTGCGATCCCTGAAAATGCGGCAGCGGAATAATACCGCTGACCGCGTTAGTGTGTAATCCCCAAATTTCTAGCTTTCTGATCTTGGGAAACCGCTCCCAGCGTATTTTTGAACGTTGCATCGGCTGGGAAAACGCTGCAGCGAAATTGTAGCGCGGACAGCGACTTAGCTTGACCTAAAAACATAATCTCTGAAGTTTTGCAACGGGGCAACAAATGGAATTCCGCTGCAGCGAAGTGACAACCGCTGCAGCGGAATATTGGCGCTGACCGCGTTTCTGCTGGGTTCTGGGACAGTGCAAGTTTTTGCTCCTCTTTGAGTCATTTTAAGTTAATTTCTTCAATTCACTCGATTCATGCAATTTAAACCACTTGCATCAAATTTTGGGAGTATCTTAATCAATTTCGCCTCAAAATCTAAGAAAACGAGAGTAAATAATAGGTACGAATCCCTAGTTATCAACTCCCCCAAACTTAAGTATTTGCTTGTCCTCAAGCAATCAAGATAACTCCCACCTCCGTAAACAAATGAAAACGTATTTCAGCCATTCAAATGTGATTTCATCAAGCTTCAATTGGGACTAACAATTACCCTCAACACAAATGCATTATTGATAACATTATGCAATGATTTTCTTAGCTCACTAGATCTAATCTGACACCAAAGCTTCAAGAGTTGACTCAATTCGTCAAAGAGCTTATCTCTTTCACTTAAATCACTGTGGATCCCAGGATCTTTCTCCTCTACTCCCCATGGGCTCATCTCACCATATAGAATGAACTCTCAGAATGGGAATTATCAAGGGGTGCTCTCTTCAATCGCAAAAGAATGCCTCAAGTCCGGCTTTAAGTACCATAGGCTTTCCCCTTGTGTAAATCACCACTAATGTAAGCTCACTCAACTTGAGATCCTATAGAGCTTTAACGGGATGTAATGGAGGCTTTTTGGATCAAATTTGGACATGATGAACCACGATAGAACATCTCTCCTTAAGCACTCCAATTTTTCACATTTCGGCTCATGTTTTTCGTGACTCTTTGAGTCATACACTCTTCCTTGGGGAACTTAGAGAGACTACATTTACTTGAAGCTCACTTTTCTCCCGTTTTCTTTCTTTTTCATCATTCCAAGCCTTTCAACTTTGCTTTATTGATTCCTTTCAACCCTTTGCTTTTCGTTTTGACTTGTTTTGCTTTTCAATCTTTTCATTGGCCTTTTCTTTTATGACAATTCCTTTCACCACTATTCATTTCCTCGTCTCTCCCCCAAACTTATGATTTTGATTATTATTCATCATGAGTGCTCAAGGAAAGAATAGGTTGCCAAGAGAGGGTCATTAGAGAACAGATGAAGGTTCGTAATGTGGTTTTTGAACAATAGGCTCAAGATCAAAAGGGGTTGACTAAGGATCTTGTCATGGTAGCCTATGGAAGTCTTTTAATTTCAACAGGGAATCAAGGAAAGCCTATGATCATTTCACAAGTCGAGCTAACTTAAGATTTCGCCTATAAAAGCATTTGCAGAAAGTTCTAGACATTCAACACGACACTCGAGATATGCAATTCAAACCTCACCTCTCAAACCCGTGGATCGTTAAATAGCATAGAGTCGGGGACCCACAACAACCTCAGTTTAGATTGAACACTCACATATGGTTATATGCACCACCTGATGACAGTTTTAGTCAACTCAAGACTCTAAGGGTCACAATTAGAACTAGACTCCATGAGGTCAAAGTTAGGTATGCTGGTGCCAAGTGATGCTTTATTCGACTCACATTTATTCAATACTACCAAAACAAAGGAAAACAAAAACAAAAAAAAAAAGAAAAATAGACTCAATCCCTTAAGAAGGTCGTCACACCGTCCGTCGTAGGGAAGAGACACCCGGTTCGCATAATTTCCATCCCTTGAAAGAACCGTGGCTTTAAGAAAACCAGTGGCTTATTGACAGCGCAAAAAGTAAAGAAGAAGCTATAAATTTTAAAATGAATCTACTAAATGAAATAAGAAGTTAAACTACAAATGGAAAAACTAAAGAAGTTATAAAGTAGAAATACGAAAAGTAGAAATGAATATGTACAATAGGGGATTAAGACGAATATACATTAAGAGGGGAATGAATATATACATAAGAGAGGAAACCGAATATATACATGCCAAAAGTAAAACAAACTAAAGGTACGAAAATGTAAATAAGGAAAAGAAAAATAGTATCATAAGTTATTACAACCCAAAAAAATATCATAGTGTCTGAATCACTAAATACCAAATAGAGGCCACCCCCTCCAATAAGAAATAACATTTTCCTCAATGTTAAATAACCAAAAATATAGAGAAGGGAAAGGGGTGAGAGAGAGTAAAAGAAAACTCACTATGGAGCCTCTGTCTGCATGGGGGAAGGATCAGTTGTAGAAGAAGGCACATAGGCAGTGGATGGAGCAGGGTCTTGTGGCTGTGAGGAGGTCTCTCCCACTGGATCCTCAAGATGGATCTCCATGTCATCAGTCCGCGGGATGGCTCCTCTGCGAACTAGGGCTGATGTAAGCTCTGGCTCCTGTGCAGCCCGAATAGTGAGTGCGAGGTATCCTATCAATAAATCAAGGGGGATGTCCCTTGCCGATGTGAGCCGGCCTCCTTCTTCAAATCATCTTGAGCCTCCTGCATCTTCACCTGAACCTTCTTCATATCATCCTGAGACTTCTTCATTTTCTTCATTGATTTGCCCAAAGAGTGAATCTCCTTCCCATGCTTGTCCAGGGTCTCCATGATCTTTTTCTTGTTATCCACTAGGCTCCTCAATGTCTCCTCCAGTGTTGGAGGTAGTGCAATCTGTGCTGGAGGTGAATGTGCTGCAACAGTGGTAGAAAGATTAGTAAGCTTAGAAGAAGCTATCTGCAGCCAGTTGGTGATACCTGCTAGAGTCTGAGATACCCTCAAGGAAGTCTGAGGATAAGTCGAAGATGATGGTACTGGGACTAGAATGGACATAGAGGGACCCGAGAAATACTCCGGGCCGATAGCAACTGTGGGCCCCTCAACAGCAGTCGAGCCCTCGGCAGTAGAGGAAGGCTCAGTAGCAGTAGAAGTACTAGGGGCAGTAGATGTTGTGGCTTTCCCTTTTGCCTTGGGGTTGTCCGGACCCTTCAAACTATACCACAAAAGCTGATCGTGGCCTCATTGTAGTATCAAAATCCCTCCCCTCAACTTCCATGCCCCTGAAGTACATAGTGTGGAAGTTGGGAAAGGGATATGAGGCTTCATTTCTCTGCACAATCCTGTCAATCACCCTAGCCATGATATTCCCGACATTAATCGGGATGCCATCCATAATTTCTCCCACAATCAGGGCCCTAGAAAGAGACATGTCACTGTCATGAAGGATGGGGTCTATCCGGCTGCAAAAAAAGGTGGCCCAACCCTTAGCCTCGAAGCTGAGTGTGTTCCGGTAGATGGTGGAGCCTGCAGTCAACCAAGCTGAAGTAGTCCCCGGGATAGAAATAATTGAAGCCAACCAAGGACGAGCCAAATCTGCCAAAGCCACTTTCTCCCTGTAGTGAGTCTCATCTTCATTAACAAACCCAGCATAGTCATTGAATGCTCTCCCACTATATAAGATCTTCATTTTTCGAACCTTGGTAACATATGTGTCCCTTATTGTGTGGTCCATATAAGCATAAAACTCCTTCACAACATACTAATTGGCATCTTCAACTTTGCTTGTAAAGAAACTCCACCCCTCCCTTAGTCAAATTGCTTCTTCATATTAGGGTTAAGAGGTAGGAAATCCTTGATAATGAAAGGTCTTTCAGGGATAAACGACCTTTGGGGCCACCATTCTCTGAATTTGTGGTAGGCCAGTTCAGAAACAAACCGATCCTGCCACACCAATGGATTCCTGGTCTGGAGAATTCCTCTGGTCTATACTCTGGTGCCTCATCGGAGTTTTCAAGGTTAGTAGAAGTAGGGGCAGTGGATTGGACTGCTGCACCGGTATCCTCAGGGGTTGTGGAGTCACTGGAAAGACCCAAATCATCAGATGAATGTGAGCTAGAAGGCTCGTTGACAAGCCTCCGTGGTTGGGACAATGCCTCTGGTAAGGCTACTCCACTGTTTCCCTCCTATGTTTCCCTCCGAAGCTTCCTAGGAGGGAACATATTCACTAGATTCAGACTGGTCGGGGCTTGCCCTTTTTCTTGTTTGTTTCTTCCCAATGGTCTTTGTCGGGCCTAAGGGGGCCTGTTGTTTTCCTTTGCCCTGACGCCTTGAAGAGTCACCCCTCCCGGGTTGCTTGTCTGCTCCTCCTCGTGATCTAACCATTTTCTGCAAACATGTTAAGGAAGGTTGTTAAAACACAGTGCACAGATACCCAATGAAAGCACATATACAACAGGAGCATAGAACTGAAACAGTGCACACACAAACATCCGCTGTCAGCGGAAAAGTGGCCGCTGTAGCGGAAGGGTCACCAATGTCAGCGGATTTTTGATCGCTACAGCGGAAGGGTCACCGCTATCAGAATACCCACTCTCAGAACTTGCAAAGCGCGCCCAACAAAAAATTGGTCTGCTGCAGCGAAAGGCCACCGCTGTCAGCGGATTTTTGGCCGCTGCAGGGGAAGGGGAGGAACCAAAAGCCTCAATTCTCTGAAGTATGTCACCGCTGTCAGCAGAAAGGTGGTCCGCTGCAACGGACCTCCCACCACTGTCAGCGGATTGTTTTGACCGCTGTAGCGGAGTTCATCAATAAAGCGTACTGACAGCAAATCAAAACTAGGGTTTTACCAATTTTGAAAATTTTGACATGAAACACAGGTAATAAGAACCCTATACCCGCTTAGGCAACAAGAAATCACTACCCCACAAGTTAGAACACATTGGTGAATCATGCTTAAGGATTAGGGCTCCAATAACTCTAATTTAAAAAGAACAAGAAAAAAAACACACAAAGGTTAGAAACAAATTTTCAACTAAAATCAATTACTGAGAACATACCACTGTTAGATGAAAATGTAGGATGCTTAAATGTGAGCCAAATGGGTCTTTGATGAGTAGTGAATTTTATGAGCAGTAAAAGTATTTGTGTGGGATGCATTTATACTGAGCATGTGGGACCCCACCGACTTACTTAGCGCGGCAACATAATTTTACAGTTGACCGCGCTTCTTTCATTTTGAAGTGATGGGCAATAATCCTCACCGTTGTTTTGCATAATTTTACCGCTACAACAGAATCCCACCGCTGTCAGCATAATTCCATTTGCTGTAGTAGTTTGAGACTTAGATAGGTTACATTTGGGTTCATTCTGGACCGCTGTCAGCTGAAATTTTTCGTTGCAGTGGTTGTGTGACTGTTGACCGCAAAATCCTGACCGCTGCAGCAGATTTTTACCAGCTTGCCCAGTTTTTTCTAGACTTGATCTTGCACTCCATCCACCAAATCCTACCACCAACTTCACAAGAAGGTTAGCTCACAAAAAATCTACTCTAACAAAAATAAACAAAAAGAAAGAAAGGAAAACACTTGGGTTGCCTCCCAAGAAGCGCCTGATTTAACGTGGAGGCACGACGCATGTTAACATGTTTAATTGAATTTCAGAAAAGCCACTACATGGTTATCCTCAAATTTACACAAGTAATGTTTGACCTGATGACCTTTCACACGAAAAAATTCACCATTCTTGTTTTTAGGTCAAGAGCACCAAAGGGTGTAACCAACACCACCTCGAATGGACCACTCTACTTTGACTTGAGTTTACACCAACCGGTACAGAGACATACCGATTGGGGTTTTGAAGGCAGTCCTATACGCCCTAAGAGAATCATCAATCTTTCTAGACGAATAGATACTATTTGCATTCATGGTCTTGGCCAAAATGTTCTTGATTTCCCAATTAGAAATTTCAACCTGCCCACTAGCTTGAGGATGGTACAGAGTGGAAACTTTGTGATTTACCCCATACTTGGAAAGCAATGAATCAAAATCCCGATTGCCAAAATGAGATCCCCCCTCACTTATGATGGCCCGGGGTGTCCCAAATCATGTGAAAATGTTCTTCTTGAGAAAACCAACCACACTCCGGGCTTCATTATTGGGAAAATCCACGGCCTCGACTCATTTTGAGACGTAATACATAGCCACTAGAATGTAGGTGTTACCACACGAGCTAATAAAAGGTCATATCAAGTCAATGCCCCACACATCAAATTTATCAACCTCAAGGATAGTTATGAGGGGAATTTCATCCTTCTTGGATATGCCTCCTGCTCTATGACATTCGTCACACCTCTTTACCAATTCGCTTGCATCCTTGTACAAAGTTGGCCAATAAAACCCACAACTCAAGACTTTTGAAGATGTCCTTTCCCCACCGTGACGACCACTGTAGGGTGAGGAATGGCAAGACTCAAGGATTGACATTTGTTCTTCTTCGGGGACACAACGCCAAATGACTCCATCATTGCATATTTTGAACAAATACGACTCATCCCAATAGTAATCCAAGCTATCCCGTCTAAGCTTCTTCCTTTGGTTAGAAGAGAGATCAAACGGGACAACACCGGTAACAAGAAAGTTTGCAATGTCCGCAAACTATGGCATATCATGCGTAGATTTGGAGAGAGGCTGCTCATCCAGAAAGGTATCATTTATCTCAAGGCCATCACTTGGCCTTCCTTACTCTTCCAACCGAGATAGATGATCGGCAACTTGATTCTCGCTCCCTTTTTATCAACAATTTCTAGATCAAACTCTTGGAGCAATAAGACCCACCTCATAAACCTAGCTTTTGAATCCTTTTTCATCATTAAGTACCGGAGCGCCACATGATCGGTGCACACTATCACCTTGGCGCCTATAAGGTAGGGCCTAAATTTCTCCATTACAAAGACAATACCCAACAATTCCTTTTCGATGACGGAGTAGTTCATTTGGGCGGAGTTCATGGTTTTTCTTGCATAATAAACGGGATGAAAAATTTTGTCCACCCGTTAGCCCAAGACCGCACCCACCGCCACGTCACTTGAGTCACACATGAGCTCGAAAGGAAAGCTCTAATTTGGCGCGGTGATAATCGGTGTGGTAGTTAGCTTTTGCTTCAACTGCTCTAATACATTCTTCATTGAAATCAAACTTGGAATCTTTCTCCAACAACTTTTGTAGAGGATTTACCACCTTTGAAAAATCTTTAATGAAACTCCGGTAAAATCCCGCATGCCCAAGGAAACTACGGACTCCCTTCACCTAGGTTGGAGGAGGCAACTTGGATATAACCTCGATCTTGGCTTTATCCACTCCAATGCCATCTTTTTAGATTTTGTGGCCAAGGACTATGCCCTCCTCGACCATGAAATGGTATTTTTCCCAATTCAATACAAGGTTGGTTTCTTTACACCGGACGAGGAATTTATCAAGATTTTGCAAACACTCCTCAAAAGAATCTCCGACCATGCTGAAGTCGTCCATGAACACCTTCACGAAATCTTCAACCATGAAAATTGCCATCATGCACCGCTGGAATGTGGCGGGTGCATTGCACAAACCGAATGGCATCCTTGAAAAAGAAAATGTTCCGTAGGGACATGTGAATGTTGTCTTTTCCTGATCTTCTGGAGTTATCATGATTTGATTGTAGCCTGAATACCCATCCATGAAATAATAGAAAGATCTCCCAGCAAGTCTGTCAAGCATCTAGTCCAAGAATGGCAATGGGAAGTGATCCTTTCTGGTAACCTTGTTCAATTTGCGGTAATTTATACAATCCCTCCAACCAGTCACGGTCTAAGTGGGAACAAGCTCATTCTTGACATTTTGCACCACTGTCATGCCACCCTTTTTAGGAACACATTGGACTGGAGAAGTCCAAGCACTATCAGAGATTGGGTAGATGACCCCGACATCGAGAAACTTGATTATATCCTTTTTGACCACCTCTTGCATTGCTTTATTCAACCTCCGTTGGTGTTCTATGGAGGGATTTGCACCATCTTCAAAAATTATTTTGTGCATACAGAAGGCGTGGCTTATGCGCCAAATATCAGCAAGAGTCCAACCTATGGACTTCTTTATCCTTTGGAGCACTTCAAGTGTAGAATCTACCTGCAATTGGGTTAGGTAAGAATAAAGTATAACAAGTAAAGTACTAGAGGGACCCAAAACTTCATACCTGAGGTGTGGTGGAAGAGGCTTCAACTCCAAGGTAGGTGGCTCCTCGATTGAGGGCTTTGTCGGAGGAGTTTTCTGATTTTCCAAGTCCAAAGATAGCTTGCGAGGACCATAAGAATAAGAACCCATGCCTTGCAATGCATTGGCACATTCGATCAAGCCATCCACCACAACATCATCATGATTCAATAAATCTACTTCCACGGGGTCTCCAACATTGATCATTGAGCTAGTTTCATCAATTATTACCTCGGTGATTAGGTCTACAAAAGAACACACCTCCATGCTATTTGGTTGCCGCATTGATTTGCAAACATGGAAAACAACCTTTTCATCTCCCACCCGGAAGGTGAGCTCACTGACCTCCACATCTACCAAGGCCCTTCCCCGTTGCAAGGAAAGGTCTTCCCAAGATAATTGGCACTTTATAATCGACCTCGCAATCCAATATCACAAAATCCGTGGGCAAGATGAACTTGTCAACCGACACTAAAACATCATGAATGATTCCCAAAGGTCGTTTCATAGTGCGATCCGCCATTTGAAGTTTCATAGAAGTTGCTCTATTTTGACCAATTCCCAAGGTTTTAAAAATAGAGTAAGGCATCAAATTGATACTAGCACCCAAGTCACAAAATGCCTTGGCAAAATCCGCACTACCAATAGTGCAAGGAATAATGAATGCTCCAGGATCCTCTAGTTTGGGTTCCATTGAGTGCACAATTGCACTCACTTGGTGATTCATCTTGATTGTCTCGCACTCCATTGATCTCTTCTTTGTGAGGCGTACCCGGGCATTTGTTCAAGAGCCTCAACTAATGGTACGTTGATAGACAAACTCTTCATCATATCTATGAACTTCTTGAATTGGTTCTCCGTCTTTTTCTTAACCAATCTTCGAGGATAAGGAGGAGGCGATCTAGGCAATGGATCCTTGGCTTTTGGCACAACAGGCTCAGGTATGTAAATTATGTGTTCCCTAGACGGGTTCACGTCATTTTGTGATTCCTCCTCGTTGTCATTGATGTCAATACTCACTTCATTATTCACCGGCTCTTCAACCACGTTTTCAACCTCAATAGGAACCTCGTCTTGTTGCAAGTCATCACCAACACTAACAACTCTCTTTGCTTTGAATAACTAGCTTCACCGCCTCGACCACTCCTTGTGGTCACCGCCATTGCATGGCCGGTATTGTTATTGTTGTTCCCACCCTTAGGGTTCACCATCGTGTCACGAGGTAGTTCTCTCCCCAGGCGTGTGTTCAAGGCTTGTGAGATTTGTCCCATTTGGACTTCAAGATTTTGGATGGAGGTAGTATGGGAGGCAATTTTAGCATCTGAATCCGCATTACGTTCCATCATTTGTTTAAACATTTGCTCGATCCGACCCATGTCATTGCTTGAGGAACCTTGGCCTTGTGATTGATATAGGGTGGATTATTCGGTTGTTGATACATCGGGGGCCTTTGAAAGAACGACCCTCGATTTCCATTTCCACCCCAATTGCTATTGTTGTTCCCGCTCCAATTATTGTTGTTTCCTCCCTATTGTTGATTGTTTTTCCCCCAATTGCTTGAGTTATTATTGTTGTTCCAATTACATTCCCTTTGATTGTTCGCTTGATTGGTCCTTTTCCCTTGAAAATTGTTGGCATACATTACATCTTTATTTTGCTCATCATAGGAATCCTCTTGATTGTACCCACTCACTCCTTGGTCATTGTTGTTTGGCATTTGATTTCCACGAGGCCTTCCCTTGTTAACCAAAATATTTACCCCCTTCATAGCTGCCACTTTCTTCGGCCCTTGTATTTGTTGAAGTTGCGCCTTAGCAAGTTGATTCATGGTGGTGGTAAGCTCGGAAATAGCTTGCCCATGGTCCTGTAGCTCTTTGTGTAGATTTATCAAACTTGGATCACCTTGGGGAACATTTGCCCGACTCTACCATGCTGACGAAGTGTCAGCCATTTCATCCAAGATGTCACATGCCTCATTGTAAGATAGCTTCATAAAGTTGCCTCCATCGAGTTAGTTGACCACACACTGATTGGTGGTATTAATGCCTCGGTAGAAAGTCTGTTGTATCATGGCCTCGGTCATGTCATTGTTTGGGAACTCTTTGACCATAGTTTTGTAGTGTTCCCAAATCTCGTGAAGGGGCTCATTCGGCTCTTGCTTTAATGCTAATATCTCGTCTGTCAAAGCTTCCATGTGCTCGGGGGAGAAAAACTTAGCAATGAACTTATCCGCCAATTCATCCCATGTTGAGATAGAATGATTGGGGAGTCGTTCAAGCCAATCCAACGCCTTCCCTCGGAGAGAGAACAGAAATAATCTGAGCCTCAAAGAATCCTCCGATACATTGGTTTGCTTGCTCCCCCAACATGTGTCCACAAAGCCTTTTAAGTGCTTGTAGGCATTTTGATTGGGAGCTTCCGTGAAATACCCTCGCTGCTCCAGAAGTGTCAACATAACATTAGTGATTTGAAAGTTTCCCGTCCGGATACTGAGAGGGACAATTGCACTGACATACCCCTCGTTCGGAAACACCCTACGAGTAACTCTGGGAGGAAGCGAGGGAGGGTCTGGAATATTATCATTGGGATTAGCCTGTCGGCCCCGTCTTTGAGGTGGAGGAATCTGATGTAACTCATCTTCCCCGTTATCATCTACCTCCTCCCCCGATATAATATTTGCCAGAGGATCAACCATAAGTACCTGTATTGATTGAAACACACAAGTTAACAAAAAGAAGGAAAGAAAAACAATCTACACCAATACTCAAATAGATAGTCAACACCGTTATAACACCCCGACAACGACGCCAAAAAGTGATCGGAGCCCACCTATACCACTAAAAAGTAGCAAGGAAGGGTCGAAGCAGCTTTTACCCAACTATGTCGGGATCGATATCCTCAGGGAGTTATGCAAATGGGAGTAGAGTTTCTACTTGACTTAATGGGGTTTCATGTTCTTAATTGCACTTCTCAACATAAGAGTTTTGTATTTATACTAAATGTAAGACTAAAAAGAACTATTATCTAGCTAACTACAATCTTTTTGTGGGTTATTCTCAAGTTATTAAAGGCACTAGGGTTTCAACTTACTCCTAGGCGAGTGACTAATGAGGTCTAAAATCGAGGATAAACTTGTGAATTGTGGGGGAATGACATAACCTCATACGAAATTTCTCACCCAATACCTCTCGGTAATTTGGGTGACTTTTCCCGAATTGGCTTTCTCAAGCACAAATGGGTGTTCCAACAAATCAAATGAAATGTCTCAAGTAGGGTGTAGCTATCTCTAGTGTTTACCTTTTTTTGGGGCTATCAATATCTTGAATTCACCCCAATACCTTGTTAGCCTATTTACCTAGACTTGGGTCTTCTCTCTCAAGAATAACCCTAGTCATGAAGGCATGAAATAGTGTTTGCAACCACTAAATCTGAGAATTATGCATGAAATAGACTAAAAATCAAACACCCAATCACAAATTTATCCTAAAATAGAAGACCCATTAGTTACCCACACTAGGGTTGGTTCACAACCCTAGCTTGAGGGTCTAGCTACTCATTTTCAAAGAAAGAAACTAAGATAGATGATAAAATTAAACCCATAAATGTTGATTACCATGAAGAAGATCTAAAAAGTATTGTAAGATCTAATCTAAAATTACTAAAAACGGAATAAAACAACTATTCACGAGCACACTCTAACGTCTGATGCCCCAAAAATGTGAAAAATATGTATTTATACTTGGGTGAAAATAATGGACAAAATTACCCCTACGAAGATTTCGCTCCCAGCGGAATTTTGAGCGCTCCAGCGGACTGGCTTCTGCTGCAGTGGAATATAATCGCTACGGTGTTTCTGGACTTGTACATTCTCTAGAACTCCATTTCGCTCCTAGCAGAATAATGCAGCGCTGTAACGATCCCTGAAAATGCGGCAGCGGAATAATACCACTGACCGCGTTAGTGTGTAATCCCCAAATTTCTGACTCTCCGATCTTGGGAAACCACTCCCAACGTATTTTTGAATGCTGCAGCGGCTGGGAAAATGATGTAGCAAAATTGTGGTGCGGAAAGTGGCTCAACTTGGCCTGAAAACATACTCTTTGAAGTTTTGCAACGGGGCAGTAGATAGAATTCCGCTACAGCGAAGTGACAACCGCTGCAACGAAATATTGGCGCTGACCGCATTTCTACTTGGTTCTGGGACAGTGCAAGTTTTTTCTCCTCTTTGAGTCATTTTAAGTTAATATCTTAATTCACTCAATTCCTGCAATTTAAACAACTTGCATCAAATTTTGGGAGTATCTTAATCAATTTCGCTTCAAAACCTATGAAAGAGAGAGTATATAATAGGTACGAATCCCTACTTATCAAGTGTTTCATGTGGACCAGTGTGTGGATGGGGTCACGCATTACAGCTGGGATATGTCGGGATATGATTCTTGTTTTAGATTCGTGTGTATTGGTTCTACTATGTAAGATGGGTTTGTAACATTGCAGTTGTGGTGGTACTTATTGAGCTTGCAGACAGTTCTCTCATTTGAGCCATTTTCCATGTTTGAGTACATTTGGATTATTACGTATTGGTGCATGGATTGCACGGTTTGTGTCTCTGGGTAGTATTGGTGTGGCAAGTCACTAGAGTTGTTGTGTTTGATAAGATAAGGTCGTTGGACCTAGAATGGGTGCTATCTGATCTGATTGCGGTATATTTGGAAGGATAATGTTGTTGATCGACTTAGAAATTGGCTATAGTTCTTGTCGAAGGAGAGAGAGCCCCATAACTTGTTGATCCGATGAGTTGTTATGGGTTTCTGCATGTTTATTTCTTCATCGGCAGTGTACGAAGGTTTTAGAGCGAGTTTTTATATGATATGAGGTTTATTACCAGTACCGGGTTTGTTTTGAGCAGTTAAGACGGTAAGAAGTTATTGCTACAAGTACGCCAGTTAAGCGGTATATCATGGGATTACACCTTGAACTATGGTTATGGATTCATGCAGCTCGTTTAGACTTATACAGTGTGTAGATGCGAGATTCAGGTCATATACGTAATTCCGGATATTGGAAATTGGATTATGTGGTTTACGAGATAAGGTTGAAGTAATGATCTTCAGTATGATGTGATGTCGAGGCTATATGAAATAGGGTGACGTGGAATCACACCGGGTATGTCTATGATAAGGTTACACGACGGTTTGATGGCTTTAGAACAGCTCTTGGCACGTTCGAGGACGAACACATATTTAAGTGGGGGAGGATGTAATGACCCAACCGGTCGTTTTGAGCATTTGCACTTCTCTTGGTGATTTGAGGTCATGAGTATCTTTGCATGATGTATTATGACTTATGTGAGTCGTTGGTTTTGATTTTCTGGTTGTTTGGAATCAATTTGGAAAACTTCATGATTGAAGCTTTAAGTTGGAAGAGTTTACGAAGTTTGAATTTTGTGTATTTGACCCTGGATCGGAGTTTTGATGATTTCATTATGTCCGGATGGTGATTTTTTACTTGGGTGTATGCCCGGATTCGCATTTGGATGTTTCTTGAAGGTTCTAGCATTAATTGGCAAAAGTTATCAATTTGGAGTTTTTAAATGTTCATAAGTTTAACCGGAAGTTGACTTTGAAGATATCCGGTTCGGATTTTAGTTCCGGGAGTTGGAATATATTCGTTATGTCATTTAAAACTTGTTTGCAAAATTTTTGTTCATTCTGGGTTGATTTGCTATGATTCGGCACGAGTTATGGAAGTTGAAAAGTTCAAAGTTCATTACATTTGATTTGAGGTGCGATTCGTCATTTCGATATTGTTATGTGTGATTTGAGGAATCGAGAAGGTCTGTGTTATGTTATGGGACTTTTCGGAATGTTCGGACGGGGTCCCGAGTGGCTCGAGCATGTTTCAGATTGTATTCAGATCATTTTTCCTTCATTTTGGCACTGCTGATAGCTGCTGTTTCAAACCTTCTTCAGGATTACGAAGTTGGGACGTGATCATGTAGTGTATCAGTAGAGTTGGCCTTGTTCCTTCATCGCATTTGCACTAGTGGCATTGTGTTCGCACGCCTTTGTGAGGTCTGGGCATCGCGCTCGCGCCCTTATGACTGTGTTCGCGTAGGGAAAAGATGAGAAGTTGGGACTGGGGAGTATGCCTTTGCGTTCGCGAAAAAGCTTACGGAATCACGTAAGGTGGAGCTGTAGTGAATCGCGTTCGCAAGGGCTATGCCGCAAACGCGTAGAGTACTTTTGTGGCAAATATTTATATTCATCACGAACGTGATGGATTTCCGTGTTCGCGTAAGAGGAATGCGTGGGCAAAATTATAAGTACTCTATTTTGGAAATTTCAGCCGTTTTAGCATAGTTGGAGATATGAAGCTTGGATTGGAGCGATATTAGAGGCAATTTTCATCATGTGTATTGGGGTAAGTGTTCTCTACTCAGTTTTGGTTATATTTCATGAATCTATCTTTGATATTGGCAATTGGTTGATGAATTTTAAAGAGGAAATTGGGGGGTTTTTGTCTAAAACTTCATACATCGAAATTTTGAGTTTTGAACATCAATTTAGAGTCGGATTTGAGTGAAACTAGTATGGTTGGATTCGTAATTGAATGGGTTGTCGGATTTTATGAGTTTTGTCGAATTCTGAGGCACAAGCCCGGGTTTGACTTTATGGTTGACTTTGGGGTTTTGATTAAAAATTCAACCTTTATCATTCGAAATTATTTCCTTATGCATTATTTGATATTCTTAAATTGCTTTTAGCTAGTTTCGAACTGTTCGAATGTCGGTACGCACAAGATGGCATTTTTGGAGCATCGTTTGGCTTCCTCAGTATTCGATTTGGCTTGTTCGAGGTAAGTAATATTTCTAAACTTGGTGTTTAGGGTATGAAACCCCAAATTACGTGTTATGTGTTTGGTGTTTAGGTGACGCACATGCTAAGTAACAGACGTGTGGGCGTGCACTGTGAGTTGTGATTTCGTTATTCTTGTGGTACTGTGTAATTACCTGATCTTATCCGTAATCATGAATTCTCTACGTACTAGAGCTATTGAGCTGTGATCCATGTTAGAAATCATGTCTAGGCTACATGCTTATTCTATTAGGACCCGCGCAGGCCATATTGATGTTGAATTATTTGTTTAAATTGAAATTTCATACTCAGCGATGTTCATGCATTTCATATCATATCTCAGTCTCTATTATTGTTTACTGTCAAATCTCCTATATTGATTAGGGCTTCTTAGTATGAGCGTTGTGAGCCCGTGAGACTGCAGAGATCGGTGATTGAGTTGGGGCTTGAGTGTCGAGCTCTGAGAGATAAATGTATATATGTGTATCAGGTTGCACATCGCAACGAGCCTTATGGATGTTTATATATGTGGATTAGGCTTAACGCCGCAACGAGTCAATAAATATATATATATATATATATATATATGTGGATCAGGTTGCACGCCGCAACGAGCCATATGGCTACATATATTTATGGGATAGGGCTGCACGCCGCAACGTGTGTCATTGATTTGTGCCATGATTGGCTTGATATATTTCTTGGGCTGAAGGAGCCCCTTCGGAGTCTGTACACACCCCCATTGAGTGCAATTGATTTATACTAAGGGATGGATCTTCCCTGGGCTGGATTGGCCATATACAGCAGTGAGTGACTGAGCGTGTCGAGTGATTGAGCATGATAAGGAGAAAGTACGAGACAGTGAGATTGAGTACTCTGGGTGTGAGTACATCAGTTCATTACTGAGATATATTGCAGTTGACATGCATATTTGAGATACATACATATAGATGCATTTCTTTCCGCTACTCGGTTTTGGTGACATTCATGCTTTCACCTGTATATTGACATGTAGGCATAGAGATGTATTTTTCCTTATGATATCTGAAAATGAAGCTCTTGTTTACTGATTGAAAGGTTTTGGAGAAAAATCACAGTTTTCAAACTTACTCACATGTTTTTGGTGTTTTCAGTGAAAGATTTGGAGTTGATTGTTATACTTGAAAAGCAAGCCTATTTTTCCGTAACTATGAACGAGTCGAGCATCTTATCTCTGAGTTATTTTCATGCACCAATTTACTATATTGTTATGAATTGTTGCTAGTTATTGGAGTTGGAATCTTACCCTAGTCCCAGCTCGTCACTGTTTTCAACCTAAGGTTAGGTTTATTACTTATTGAGTACATGAGGTCGGGTGTACTCATACTACACTTCTGCACCTTATGTGCAATTGTTGGATGTTGATGTTGCTGTGTTCGACAGAAGGGGGATTTAAAGATGTACTTGCGTTCCGGTTATAACTGCCCCTTGTTCATGGTATGTCCAGACTTATGAAAGAACTGTTCATGTATATTTCAAACATATGATATACTTTATTCCATACCAGTCTTGTAAATTCTAAATCTTAGACGCTCATGATTTGTTCTACCAGACCTTGGGAATTCTTGTATAACAGTTCAATTGTTTTGTTATATTTTTTCTCGATAAATCTCATTTAAATTGGATAGTTGTTAATTGGTTTACCTGACAGGTTGGGTTAGGTGTCATCACGACTAGGTGGATTTTGGGTCGTCACAAGATTCTGGTGATTGATCAATCAAACCAAGTTTCAAATCATTCTTTTAATTAGGAACACGAATATGAAAGAGATCATTGAATCCAACCCATCCTGTAAGGGGATTCAGAGGCAACCCTTATGTCAAATCTCTTAGAATATTCTTGCTTCAATCAGTGGTCAATCTGCAATGCCTAGTTTAAAAAGAAGATTACAACATCTTAAGACTCTCACATAAGAAGGATGGAATATAGAAGAAGAAGCTATGCAACTTAATACATGTTTCTTTATCTTTCAAGTTCTTAGTACAAATACTAAATTGTTGAGTTTACAAGTGTCACAAAAGGTAGGAAGAGGTAGAAACAAAACAAGAGTTGTGTCAAGTTTTGACAAACACTGTTGCTGAATATCGTTAGCCATGAATGAACCAAAACCACTAATGTGCAACAACTCATTATTGAAGATCTAAGAGAACCACTGTGACCCAAGGAAAATGGATGTAGGTACAACACCGGTACTGAACCAGTATAAAACTCCATTGCCTTTACTATTTTAATCCCGCACAATTTACTTCTGTTGCAAATCGAACATGGTGGAAAAGTTTAGTCGACTAATTGCCTTTTTAGTCAACTAAGTTTTTAATTTGGCTAATTCATCCCCCTAAAAATTTAACGTGCGTAAATTATTGTCTAGTCAAAGATAGTATAGTTAATTATCGTCTTCACATGGATTGAATTTAAATAATGTTCGAGTAATTTCTGGCTTAATTGCTATTAAGGAGGATCAACACTTAAGTTGGAGTGATTACTACTACAATTAACTACTAAATTAAGACTACTTGTTAATTATACATGATCACAGAGAATGAGAGATGAACAATTACGATTTGTAAAAAATATGAGAAATAAGGGTTATGACATGATAGGTGTAAGATATCTATTCGGGATCTAACTCTATCTAAATTCTCTTCTAATATTATAATAATTCTCATGAATTCACTCGATAATTAGCTTAAACGTAAGGTCAAGATTGATCTCTCGATTAAATATGAACTATACAAAATAAACTAATATGAAGCACTATGAAGATATGAAAGAACACGTTAATGGACTAGTCTTTAGGAAAACGTCTCTTGAGTATTCTCCTAACTTGATTTAATAACCAATTCAACAAGCTCTTTTGATTACTTAGGAGAATCACTAAATTAAATCAAACAAAATAATGCAAAATTAATCACCAAAATTTTCCTCTTTCGATTAAATAAACAAAGTCGCAATCAATTCAAAGCACCATAAATGCATGCATGCAATTAAACTAGAGTTAAATCTACAAACAACACTAAAAATAACATATCCCTAAAAATCCTAGGGAAGAACTACTTCATAGATATGGAGAAAGTCATCACAAATAAGTTTAAGAGCATAGAAAACATCAAAGACAACTATACAATACAAACTCTTGATTTGCACCGATTGTTGGCAAGAGAATTGATGGAATTGTAATGACCCGATCGGTCATTCCGTGAGATTAGCCTTGTTTTCCCAGTTGCTGCTAACTTATGTGTTGTTAAGCTCTTTTATGTTGTGTTGGGTCGGTTGGTTGGGGTTCAGAGTGGTCATGGTGGAAATGAGACACTTAGTCTATTAAGTTGACTTTATAATTGGAAAAGTCAACCGATAGTTGACTTATATGTAAACGACCTCGAAATGTGGATTTTAGGGCTAAGATAGATTCGTTAGGTGATTTGGGACTTAGGAGTGTGTTCGGAGTGTTATTTTGAGGTCCGTAGTAGAATTAGGCTTGAATTGGAGAAATTGAGTTTTTGGCAATTTCCGGTCGGCAGTGGAAAATTAGCTATCGGGATCGGAATGTAATTCTGGTAGTTGGAACAGGTTCGTAGTGTCATTTTGGATGTGTGTGAAAATTTTCAGGTCAATCGGATGTGGTTTGGTTAGTTTCAGCATCGTTGGTGAATTTCGAAAGTTTGAAAGTCCTTAGGCTCGAATCATTGGTTGATTTGGTGTCCCGTTATTTATTTGAGTTTTCCAAGGTTGGAATAAGTTTGAATAGTGGTATATGACTTGCTGGTATCTTTTGTGGAGGCTCCGAGGGCCTCGAGATGAATTCAGATGGCTAACGGAAGATTTGGAATTCGGTTGAGCAGCTGAACTTTACTGCTTCTGTCATTTCCGCAACTGCAGATTGGGGACCGCATGTGTGAGCACCGCAGGAGCGAGATTTGGCCGCATATGCGGAGAGTTGAGGAGCTGAAGAGAACCACAAGTGCGCACAAGGACCGCACATGCGAGACCGCAGGAGCGGGAAGCTGATCGCAGAAGAGAAAACTCCGAGGTTAAGTGAAAACCGCACCTGCGATGGTTTTTCTGTAGGTGCGGCGTCTCATAAGCGACTCTGAGACCACAGATGCGGAAAACACTGGTCAAAAGGTATAAAAAGGTCTTCTTCGTGAATTTTGCTAAGTTTTTCCATTTTTGAAGACGAGAACTGAGCTTGGGCAGTGACTTCTCAAGAGGGATCAAAGGTTATCAGCTGGATAAGCCAATTAAGATTTACCACTTGTGTTTAAGATCATTTTCTCTTTGTTTAATCATGATAGTAGTGGAAATTAGGGCATAAAGTTGGGACATTAGGGCTTGAAATTGGAGAGGTAAAATTGGGGATTTGAGGGGCCATTCGAGGTCCGATTTCGATGTTCTCGGTATGTATGGACTCTTGGGAAGATAAGGATTCTATTGATGTTATTTTTATTGTATTACGGGGTGTAGGCCCGGGTGTCGGGTTTGGCCAATTTTGGGATTTGTGATAATTTTGATGTGGGCTTCGTCCCTTTTTCATATATTAATGATATAATACTGATTCTTGTTAGATTCAGGGTGATTTGTGGCTGAGATAGCAGAGAGAGCATCTTGGAGAAGAGTTTTGGCTTGATTGAGGTAAGTAACGTTTCCAAACATGGTTTTGAGGGTTTGAAACCCCGAACTACTTGTTATGTGGTTAGAATTGGTGACGCACGTGCCAAGTGACGGGCGTGCACCGTGAGACTTGTGACCTGGTTCATCCCATGGAACCGTTTAGTTATTATTTCCTGATGATATCTGTGCTTCTATAGAAGAGAATAATGCGAACATGTTAGAAATCATGATAAATTTTATATTAAGGCTTGGCGCCGATATTGTTGAGACTCGAGCGGCCGTTTACATGCATACATGCTAGAAATCATGCTAGATATTTTGTCAGGGCTTTATGCCGACACTGTTAATACCCGAGTGGTTATTTATTGCTATCATATCATGTGTTTCATTGATATTATGTACTCAGTCCTGTCATAGCATATCATATCATGTCTCAGTCTCGGTAATTATCGATTTTGTGCATTATATCATTGATCCGGGCTAGTTCATGCATTGTGAGCCCATGTGAGAAAGACTGGAGAGTGATGACTGAGTAAGGCCGAGAGCCTGATATTGAGTGACACTATGGGATCAGGTTGCACGTCGCAGCGAGATATTGATTATGCCTTCGTTGGCTTGTTATAACTCTTGGGATAAGAGGAGCCCCTCCGGAGTCTTTACACCCCCAGTGAGCGCAGTGATATTTGAGGGACGGATCTTCCCTGGACATGGAACGTGTCTGAAGTGTTTATATTTAAGGGATGAATCTTTCCTGGACATGGATCTTGTCCGAAGTGTTCATACTTGGAGATGGATCTTCTCCATGAGGTTGTATTGTCCTGTTCCTACTAAGAAAGTGATGACAGTGATGTGTATACGTATTCTAAAATGGATCTTCCTGGGCCATTGAGCCATATACTGTACCGAGTGGTCATGAGGTGTATCATTATCTGGAGATGGATCTTCTCCATAGGGCTGGGTCGGACTTCCTCAGTACTGAGTGACTACTATCACATATGTATATATTACGGGATGAATCTTCCCAGGGCCGCGAGCCTTATACATTACTGAGTGGACTTGCATATGAGAATGGGAGCACTATGAACATTTTCATACTGTTGATACATTGGCATGTAGAGTATACTGAGTTATACATGGTTTACTGTGCGTACCTGAACTTGTCCTGGTTTATTATCTGTTAGATAACTGCAAACATGCCTAAATTCCTGTACACCGATTCTTGATATGTCCACTGAGGTTTAGTCTGTCACTACCTCTCAGCCCATAGTTTGGGTTCGTTACTTCTGACTTGGTGTACTCACGTTACCCCCTGCACCTTGTGTGCAAATTCAGGTATCCTTGGCCATGGTAGTGCCAGTTGATCATTTTGGCTATAGATCATTATCGGAGAGGACGAGGTAGCTGACTGGCGATCGCAGACCCACCTATCTCCTCCTCTTTCTTCCTTTGTGTATTTTGTTAATTATTTCTCAGAAAATTATATTCTTGACGCATTTTGGCTCAGTTGTAGTATAACTCATGACTTAGTTACACCATATTTTGGGATTTTCTCTTCTTACAATATTTTGGATTTGATTTTATCTTTTCTTTCGGCTTCTCTGATGAAAAAGGTTAATATTTAAACATTGTCATGATAGAGAAGAATAGGTTTAGAGTATAGGCTTTCCTAGTTTCACGATAGGCGCCACCATGACAAGGTTGGTTTTGGGTCGTGACAAGTTGGTATCAGAGATCAAGGTTATATAAGTCTCACCAGTCATGAGCAGGTTTAGTAGAGTCTTCCGGATCGTTACGGAGACGTCTGTACTTATCTTCGAGAGGCTACAAAAACCTTAGAAAAAATCTCACATTCTTGTCGTGCGAATCTATTTATCAGCCAAAAGTGTAACTCTTTGAAATCCTTTCATGTATTCGAATGCGCACATGAGCGTTCGATATCAGTTGTACATCGACGACTTGTGACTTCCACGGGTGAGGTGCGAGATGTGATTTTAGCATGTTGATAATGGGTCAGTTTGGAGGACTTGAGGCTGGGTTTTTGTCTATGGCTTGAGTGCTGAGATTTTTATTGTGTGAGCACGTGCATTTGGGACTTATATGTCCGTTTGTGTCCTCAATGGTGGGATTTTGTGACTGGATGACTATGGGGCGAGTGTGATTCGATGGTGAGATGTGTCCAAATTGTTTGATTGTGACAAAAACAATAATTGGCTGGATATGTAGCAAGGACTATTGGGTGTTTGACTTCTATCTCGAGTTGGCATATAGCCTCGAGTTGTGAGTGTATTGAAGGACCTCTCATTTAGTTTAGTTGTGAGGGGAAGTTGAATCTTCCTATTGTGTTATGAGTTCATGGTGATATGCGCAGCCGCGTTCATGTATTTGATTCACAGTGTATTCCAGTCGTATTTGTACTCCTTCGTTATTGTATTCATTGATGGCATCCTGGTGTACTCACGTAGCCAGGAAGAGCATACTCAGCATTTGAGGATGGTATTATAGAGATCGAGGGAGGAGGAGCTTTTTGTGAAGTTCTCCAAGTGTGAATTTGGCTCAGTTCGTTAACATTCTTGGGACACATGATGTCTAGTGAGGGAATCCTTATGGTCACACTAGTGTGGAGAGAGCTTTCAGAAGCTCAAGATTGCTTTGACCACAACTCCAGTGTTAGTTCTGCCATCAGCTTCCGGTTCTTATACCGGGTATCTTGATGCCTCGAGGATAGGCATTGTTTGTGTTTTAATGCAGAAGGGTATAGTGATTGCGTGACAACTATGATTTTTGGAAGGGTATAAAGATGATATCATTTTGAGGCTAAGAAGGAGGGGTTATCTTCTGCGGGGTGCCCTGAGGTTGTGTGATCCTTAGGTGGTTTTATAGCAAGTTCTCTTTTACCTGTAGTTGATATATGCTGCAATTTGAGTTTAGATCGCTTGTGGAAGTTGTCATGACCATTATAAAGGTGAATGCGAGATTTGCAGATGATTCGAGATATCGGATGATTTGTGTTATACGAGCTTATGAAGGATTTAGGTTAATCTCACTATGGTACTGTGGCGGTGCTAGCGTATGGGCATTATAAGCTATTATTTGTCTTAACCTATGGCTTTGAGCCAAGTAGGGGAGCCTGCTAATGGTAAGTTTATTGCACGATTATGTGTTGTATTGGTTTCGGTTCGAGGTATATTGGTGAATTAGATATGACCTACAGAGGTGGAGTTTGGGAATGACTCGAGTAATGAAAATTCTTCGATACAGGTTGTAATGCACTCCATGGGTAGTTGGGTTTTATTGAATGATTGAGTTGTAATTCTAAAAGGTGTAGTGTGTGTAGTGTATGAACTAGCTTGTTACTTCAAGTGTGTGGATTACTTCCTAGTATGTTCATGTGCAAATAGGGCCATGTCATTATGTCTGCTTGATCAGTGATTTGTGTAGAGTGGATGACTCTCGAGAATTGTTCTGATGGATTCAAGGTTTATACATAACTATTGGGAATCGTTAAGATGTGTATTTGGCTAGAACTGAGATTTACGTGGAGGGTGTCGAGACTTATGTCATTTCTAGATTATCATGGATTTTACATATCAATATCAGGAAAGTAAAGGTAATGGTTTTAGATTCGCAGGAAGTCTCTTCAGGGTAAGTATTTTGAATGTGGTACTTATGGGGGTATTTGAGAAGAGTATTTAGCGGCTTACGAGCCTTAAACAATACAATCTTATGCTTGGGTGTCGTGTGGTGAGTCTAGGTTGAGAATTGCGGTATTATGCCAAGGAGAAGTATCAATTCGAAGGTAAGCATGAAGGAACTTGGATAAAAAGGACAACTTTGTAGTAGGTCAGACCGGCATGGTTGGGGATATGATTAGTTCTTTGGGTGTTTATGAGGCAATGAGTTTTTACAGGTGTTTCTTAGCGATGCTCTTGGGTTTTGGTGACCTGCGTAGCTTGGTTTAGTTAGAAGGATTCAGCCCTGATGGTTTGGTGTTGTACAAATGGGATTCAGATAGTTCCAGATGGCTTCTACCACAGTTAGAGATGCATATTTTCTACTGGCATGAGGAGTATGTGATGTAAAGTGATTTTTTCTTCTAGATAGGATCAAATGTGAAGTTCTTGGCTAGTTGGGTACATAGTTACTTGTGGCTCGGAAGGGGTTATGAAGTTCTCATAATTATCATAGGTTGGAATGGGTATGCGGTGTGTTGTGTAGAGATTGAGATTTGCATGTGGGGGTCTTGGTTCAACTCTAGGAGGAAGGTAATAAATTCTTAGGCAGCATGGACAATTCCAGATGACTAGGTAAGTGGTATCACTAATTGGTGTGGCTTGATGAGGGTATACATTTCAGAAAGGGCAATGTGTTGAGTTGAGGATGCTTCATTGGTATTACGACACTCTTTTGTTGGATCGACTGCTGATATTCTAGTTTGATTGATGGAACAGAAGATTTTTTGGGGTATCCCTCGTGGGATGATTGAGTATTAGGGGTGTGTTATATATTTGAATGATGGAGTTGGGATCATATATGGTAATTGGTGCACTTCATGGACTTCGAGACTGAGAGTTCTCATAAACAGATTATTTTGTTGTTGTGGAATGTGAGGATGCTAGCAAGCTTGTCAGATGCTAATAAATGCCATGATTTAGTTATTGTGGACCTTCAGAGAATTATCTATATGTTGTGGGTGATCGTAGTTGATCTAGAGTTATTGGTAGGCCCAATATGGGTGTGTGCTCTGCACCGCGTCGGAATTATTGACTCCGATTTGCTATTGTTGAGGGATGTACCATTCGATTGTCGTTGAGTTTATTCATATTCTGGAGTGATCTATGAGTACCCTTCGGTGTTGCGAGGAGTGGTGATTGTTGGCTATATGCACATATGGTACGTATCTATTTGGGGCTTTATAGCGGGATTTGAGTAAGGTAAGTAATTGGGTATTACGGGATTGAGATGTATTGGTTATGTTCTTTCTGATTTGTGTGGTGTGGTATCGTCCGATTCCCTAGTGGTTATGGCAATGCACTTGGAGTACTTGACGTCGAATTGCGCACGGTTATTGATTTTAAGCAAGGTCGATTGAAGTAGTTCTTGTGGACCAGCTTTTTGATCGTATCACGCATTGTAGCAGAGTTGTGTGGAGGTATGATCCTTGGTGTCAGATTCGTGTGTTTTGATTTTTCGATGTGTGCCAGGATCTTAGCATGGTGTTGTGATGGTAATTGTTAATGGCATGATAGTCCCCTCGTGTGAATCTTTTCTATGATTTGTGTTTGTGGGATGTTGCTATTGAGTTCACGAGTTGCACAGGTTATGGCTTAGATTGTACTGACGTGACATGTCTCTAGAGTAGTCATGATGGATTAAATGAGGTCATCGTACCTAGAATGTGTGCGATCGAATCTGATTGCGGTATTTTAAGGAGGATATTTATGTTGATCGGCTTAGAAACTTGCTATAGTTGTGTTCCCTTCATCACTCGCAGTATACGAAAGTGTTAGAATGAGGCTTTGGTTTGATAAGAGGTTTATTACTGATATTGGGATGTATGAGCAGCTGTTGTGATTAGAAATTATCGCTATGAGTGTTTGAGTTGTGCGGTATATCATGTGGTTTCCATCTTGAATTGAGGATATGGCTTGATACAACGTGTTCAGACTTACTCAGTTTATAGTTGTGGAATTTTGATCTGTAAATTATTTCAGAAGTGGAAATTTGGTTCTAAGGTTTATGGGTCAGGTTGGATTTCAAACTTTCAACTCTGTTTTGCTATTGGACCTATATAGGATTGGGTTGCACGCCGCAGAGAGATATTGATTATGCCTTCGTTGGCTTATTATAGCTATTGGGCTAAGAGGAGCGCCTCCGAAGTCTTTACACCCCTAGTGAGCGCAGTAATATTTGAGGGATGGATCTTCTCTGGACATGGATCTTGTCTGAAGTGTTTATATTTGAGGGATGGATCTTTCCTGGACATGGATTATGTCCGAAGTGTTCATACTTGGAGATGGATCTTCTCCACAAGGCTGGATTGGCCTGTTCCTTGGTACTGAGCGAGTGATGTCAGTGATGTGTATACGTATTCTGGGATGGATCTTCCCTAGGCCGTTGAGCCATATACTGTACCGAGTGGTCATGAGGTGTATCATTATATGGAGATGGATCTTCTCTATAGGGATGGGTCGGCCTTCCTCAGTACTAAGTGACTACTGTCACATATGTATATATATTTCAGGATGAATCCTCCCAAGGCCGCGAGCCTTATACATTACTAAGTGGACTTGCATATAAGAGTGGGAGAACTATGACCATTTTCATACAGTTGATACATTGGCATGTAGAGTATACTGAGTTATACATGGTTTACTGTTCGTACGTGAACTTATCATGTTTTTTTATTTGTTAGATACATGCAAACATGCCTAAATTCCTGTACACTGATTCTTGATATGTCCACTGAGGTTTAGTCCGTCACTACCTCTCAGCCCATAGTTTGGGTTTGTTACTTCTGAGTTGGTGTACTCACGTTACCCCCTGCACCTTGTGTGCAAATTCAGATATCCCAGGCCATGGTAGTGCCAATTGATCATTTTGGTTGCGGATCATTATCGGAGAGGACGAGGTAGCTGCCTGGCGATCGTAGACCCGCCTATCTACTTCCTTATCTTCCTTTGTGTATTTTGTTAATTATTTCTCAGAAAATTATTGTCTTGATGTATTTTGGCTCAGTTGTAGTATAGCTAATGACGTAGTGACACCAGATTTTGCGATTTTCTCTTCTTACAATATTTTGGATTTGATTTTATCTTTTCTTTTAGCCTCTCTGATGAAAAAGGTTAAGATTTAAACATTGTCATGATAGAGAACGAATTGGTTAATAGTATAGGCTTGCCTAGTTCCACGATAGGCGCCATCATGACCGGGTTGGTTTTTGGGCCGTGACATAAATCTAGTGTCTTTAAGCCGTGGTAGGTCTCTCAAATTTTCCTAGGTCGAATCCTGCCTTTAAAAAATATGTTTACCGTATATTTATACCGAGTATAGACGGGCTTGGACTAAAATACCCTTTTCGAACCGAATTGGAATAACTGGGCAAAAAAACCACCGGTGCCTCGCACACCGCGTCGCCTCGTGCGATGCATATGTGAGGAATCTCTGAAAAGTCGGCAAAATGTTTCTACTGCCACCTCCAAATCAAAGACCAAGCACATGACGTGCTAATGGCACAATCTAAAGGGGTAACATTTTACTTCTCTGACAACAATTTTGTAAGCCACCTCATGTGGCATTTTCCTTGTCACATCGTGATAGGCTTTGATCATTTTTCTTCTAGTCTTGCATATGTACTCGATTTTCGACCCTCGAATTCGATTCTGAAATAACTTTCAAACTTTTTCCCAGGCTTCAAAGTTACCTTTTTCATTCAATTTAGCTCCAAAAAATTTCGCCTAGGCCAACAATCTCAACCTACACAACAAAAAATACGTAATGAGTATAAATTATCTATATTTTAGCTCAAATAAATTAAAATGTAGCAAATAATAAGTGCAAAGTAGCCAAAACTCATATTTCTAGCCTACCATCACCCCCTCTTGTACTTTCAATTTGTATTAGAGCAAAGACTCACAAGTATTGTCTAACAACAAGCGAGGAAAAGATCATGGCGTCAAACACAATTATTGGAATATTATTCAAAGAAAGAACCTCTCAGCTAAGACCACCCCACTTTAACGGCCAACACTTCTCACACTGGAAAGCGCGCATAGAAACCTACACAATGTCATACGCCATTAAAGTATGGCGTGTGATCGAAAAACGAAATCTTCCAATTCCACCAAAGAAAGTGTTATACCCTTTGTTGTCGAGCGTAAAAGTGCGTTGTAAGCAAACTAATGTATGACCAAAAATGAGATCATCTTTGAAAGTATATAAATTAAGTTAATCATGCTACCTCAGAGGTTACAAATATTGATGATCATGAACAACAAGTACAAAGATAGTTGGAACGTTCAGAAGCTAAAGGAATTGAAGAAAATAATGTTTTGTCAAAAGTTGAAAAGTTGGGAATGTTATAGAATTTACTTTTGGGGTGATACTAGGGTTCTTAACATGATAAGGAGATTATTTTATGAGATATGTTAGTCTTATGATAGTCATGTGTTCTGTTTTGAAGTCAAGCGAGTTATGGAACAAAAGTCGACAAAAGTCATCACAAGTTATGTTCATAATTTTTACTGAAGTTTGGGTCCTTGAAGAGCTATGTGTCTATTTTCTAAAACATTAAACCGTTTGTCAATACGACATCGAAAAAGAGAGATATATGCATTTTTGCGAGACTGCGCAGGCTGCTAGGTGACAAGTTGGTGTGTCACCTACTTGCTTAAATGGGAGTCTGAAAATGGGCCAGTTCGGGTCGTCTAAAGAGCCCTTTTAAAGGCCTCTTTCGTTCATATAATACACTGATAAGAGATCACAATAACTAGACCCAAACCCCTGCAAACATCCTCCCAAAATTTACACACAAACCCTAATTGAATTTCTCTCCTTTTCAAGTTCTAGTTGGAGGTAAAACCTAGAGTTTGAAGAACCAAGATAGAAGCTAAGTTATTAAACAAATAAGGTAAGTTTAATGCTCTCTTTTATCCGTTTTTGTCTGCTGGATATGTATGGAAAGTCGTTCTATAATTGTAAGAACTCACAGGACAGTGATAAGAAGCCTTGAGTTCACGTTATTCACTTGTAGCTGACTATTTTGTGGACTATTTAGTATTGTTGTTGGATTTCGTGTTTTACTACTGTTTTATAGAGATTTGGAAGAGGAAGGGTGTGGAGAAACACCACATAAATGCAGGGTGGTGGGCCGGTCGATCGTCGTAACATTTTCGGGTCGCTTGACACTACTACGATGGTCGTTTTCTGTATAAAGAGATTGGGGTGTGTTAGGCTATTTTGTAGTATTTTATGGTGTATATAAGGTTGGAAAATAATGTATATATGTTGTTATTTTAGGGGAGATGCTGCCCGTTTTAATACAAAATAAACTTGTCGACCGTTGTGCGATAGTTGTACCTCTCGTAACTTAATGATAGTATTATTATCGTTTTTGTAGATTAAGCTGCCAAGAGGCGAGTTCAACTTGGTGATTTGAAAGATTGTGATAAGTTAGGTTAAGGCTAAACCTTTCTTCATTTTGGCATGATCCTGTAACTACATGAGTTTGATAACGAGTCATAAAGAGAAGTTCATATTCCTGACTTATGTACATTTTCCTAGTCTGTCAAAGAACTTCCTCAAATCTGCTATATGATTTATGGATTTCTTGTATTTAATGATGACGTCGTCCACATAGACCTCGATCTCCTTGTGTATCATGTCATGAAAAATGGTAGTCATAGCCCTCATTTAGGTGGGCCCAGTATTCTTCAGACCGGATGACATCATCTTATAACAGTACACCCCCCACGGCGTAATGAAATTTGTTTTCTCCGCATCTTTCTCGTCCATCCAGATCTAGTGATAACCGGAAAAACAATCTACAAATGACTGGAGTTTATGTTTGGCACAATTGTCGATTTGGATGTGTATGTTTGGAAGCGGGAAATCATCATTAGGGCTTGCTCTATTAAGATCTTGATAGTCGACACAAACCCTGACCTTCCCATCCTTTACTGGCACGATGTTGGCTAACCAAGTCGGATATTCGACCACCCTGAGGATCTTGGCGTTGATTTTCTTAGTAACCTCCTCCTTAATTTTCAGACTCATATCAGGCTTGAATTTCCTGAGTTTCTGCTTCACTGATGGGCACATTGGGTTTGTGGGCAACTTGTGAGCCACAATGGATGTACTTAACCCGGTCATATCATCGTATGACCACGCAAAGATGTCCTCATACCCTTTCAAGAAATGTGTGTAGTCTTCTTTTTCTGGCGGCGACAAGTGGATGCTGATGCGGGTTTCCTTGACAATTTCAGAATCTCCCAGGTTGATTATCTCAGTTTCATCCAGATTGGACTTAGGCTTGTTCTCAAAGTCTTCTACTTCTCTGACGATTTCCTCAGGTATGGGATCTTCTTCCTCTGAATCACTATCCTTTTGTTGCGTTGTCTCATTACATGTCACAATCGTCGGTTCATCAAGACAGGAAATAGTAATGCTGTGTAGATAGAGATATGAGAGGAAAATGGTAATAATAAATATCGATTCATTGAAACATAAAAGTGATTTTCTTTAATTTAAACAACATTTTTGGAACACTGGAGATTTTATTTAAAACAAAATGCAAAAAAGGAAATCATTTTCTTAGAAAACAAAATGAACGAAGATGTTCAGCCTTGCTACCTCGGGACTCGTCGGGACTTGGATGGTGTGGCAGTCCAATTTCTGAGGAATGATCCTTTCTCCACAGCTCGGATGGTAGGGCCTTCCTCCTCCAGGAACAGGTTCCTTAAGGCTGCCAATGCTTTTTCCTCCTCTGATCCCCATATGATGTTAGCCTGTTGGAAAGTCTGACTCAAGTGCGGTATAGGCTGCTTTAATGGATAATAAGGACCACACCATGGTGGCAACCATTTTCTGTACTCTTTCTAAGTGTATCAGTATCCCGGGCAAAAAGTAGTGCCATGACGCTTCGATTGTATTGGCTTGGAAATGCCCTGAAGATTTTTGCCAAGTCCCTTGCCGAGCTCATACCCTCTCCACTTCGTCATACTTTCTATCTTGCTATCCCACCACTTATCTTTGTCGATTGCGTTGACCCGCTCGATGTGATGATAAATTTCTCCGCCGAGCCTTTTTCCATTCTCAACCACCGGGATAGTTTGACGGTTGTAAATGGGCTTGCTCCCATCTCCATGGATAATCACCTCCTGGTTGTTCCATTCGAACTTCACTGCTTGATGCAAAGTTGATGCCACAGCCCTAGCAGAAAGCATGGTCGTCCCAATAATAGATTGTAAGATACAGATATGTCCAACACCTGAAACTCGACATCAAACCATGTAGGCCCCATCTGCAGGCAGAGATTGATTTCCCAGATGGTAGCCCTCTGAGACCCGTCAAACGCCTTCACATTCATGGTCCATTCTCGTATCTCGTATAGGCCTTTGCCCAACCTCTTTAGTGTTGTCAAATGGGAATATTTTGAGACTGGATCCTCCATCAATCAGGACCCCGGTAATGAAGTAGTCTTCGTATTGCACGGTAATATGCAGTGCCTTATTGTGACTCAAACCTTCAGGTGGCAACTCATCCTCGTGGAAAGTGATCTTGTGACTCTCTAATACCTGCCCCACCATATTAGCCATTTCTCCACTCCTGATGTTATTGGGAAAATATGCTTCGTTCAATACTTTCATCAGAGCGCTCCTATGTACTTCTGAATTCTGCAGCAGCGACAAGATAGATATCTAAGCAGGAATTTTGTTAAGATGATCGATGATTGAGTACTCCATTGCTTGTACTTTTCTCTAGAGGACATCTGGACCTGTTTTAATAACAGAAGGTCTGTTAGAGGCCTGTTTTTTGGACTCTCCCAAATGTTCAGGTGTGTAGACTTTTCCGATCCTAGTCATCCCTTGTGCAGCACCAGATTCTTCTATTTTAGTCTTTCCTCTTATTCTAGCTTCCGCTACATAAATCTAGGGCACAACCTTGGTGTTGAAAGGCGGTGCAGTTGACATTGTCACTGTAAATGGCATGGCTACCTTCACCTCAAATGCAATTATTGCCGCTGCAGGTGGTGCTACTTCAACCTCGAACGGTACTGATGCGGTTACCTCAACGTCCATTGGCGGCTGTATATGCACTATAATGGGATTGAGTATAACTGCGGGCTTCTTGGGATCATCACCCTCTTTGATTAGTCTGATTGATCCCCCCGAATCCCATTCTTCATCCATCTCTATCACATTGACGCCTTCACCCATGTGGTGTGGGAGGGGGTTATTGCGGACATTAGGCGTAGCCTCCTTTGCCTGGATGATTTTTTTGTCAATCAAAGCCTGTATTTTGTCCTTCAATGTGCGACACTCGTTGATGGTATGCCCTTTCATGCCCGAATGGTACGCACAAGTCTTGTTTGGATTAACCCATTGGGATGAGTTTTCCATGGCCACAGCAGGGATGGGAGTGACGTAACCAACAACCTTCAATCTTTCATATAGTTGGTCGATGGGTTTAGAAATAGCATTATATTGTTTGGGTGGTCTGCGGTCAAAGTTAGGTTGTGGTCTCGGGTAGTTTTGACGTGTTGGAGGTGACTGAAAATGCGATGGTTGGGAATTATAGGTATGATAGGCAGTGGATGGTTAGGAGTATCTGGGAGGTGATGGTTGGTATGTAGGTAGAGGTGATGGTTGATACGTGGGTGGAGGTGATCGTTGATATGTGGGTGGAGGTGCTTGGTACGTAAATGGAGAGGTTTGATATATCATTGGAGTTTTGGGTCATTGGGCAACCATTACTGCTCCCACGTCCTTCTTCTTAGATATACCACCGGACTACAATGCTTTGTTGGTGGCCTGCAGTGCCTCAAAGTTTGTGACCATCCCGTTTTTGATGTCTTTTTCGATCCTTTCACCAAGTTTGATGATATTAGAGAACTTATGGTTTTTAATAACCATCAATCTTTCATAGTACTGCGGATCCTTTGCTCTAACAAAGAACTTGTTCATCTGCTCTTCGTCCAATGCCGGTCTGACTTTGGCTGCTTCCGACCTCCAAAGAGTAGCATACTCGCGGAAAGTTTCAGTAGGCTTCTTTTTGAGGTTCTGAATGTAGAAGACATCTGGTGCATTCTCTTTGTTGAATCGGAATCGGTCCATGATGTCTGACGCCATACTCACCCAGTTGGACCATTTCTTAGGATCCTGGATGATGTACCAGGACAAGGCATCTCCTGTAAGGCTCCTCATAAAAAGCTTCATCAGGATATTTTCAATATTTCCGACCCCGACTAGCATGTCACAATAGGTACTTAGATGAACCCTGGGATCACCTGTACCATCAAACATATCGAACTTGGGAGGTTTGTAACCCTCCAGTAGTTCTACATCCGGCTGTATGCACAGGTGTTCATAGTTCAGACCTTCTATCCCCTTGCCTCCTTCTACACCTTGGACTCGGCTGGTAAACTTCTTGAGCTTTTCGGATAGGTTCTTAATGAGCCTGTCCTTCTCAATGGATTCTGGTGCATAAGAGATGGGTTGCGTGGAGTAAGGTAGGGTCTCCACATATATGGGATTGTTCTAGTGACCTGGAGTTTGGGTGTAGTCGTGATCATTGGTGGAATTTTGGGGTTCGGGAATAACTGGTGGAGTATTTTGTGGAGTGTGGTAGGTGTTTGGTTGGTACTGTGGTGGGATAGTTTGATTTTGTGGTGGAGTTACGTAATGGCGAGGTGTAGGAGGATTTTGTGGGCTCTTGTTGGGTTTGTTTGAGGTGTCGCGGGGTTTTGGGTGTTTTGATGACTGACGTATGGGACGCTAAGTGAGAAGGATAGGTTTGCCACATTCCGGACATGCTCAAGATCACCCTAGAGTTCTAGTATTTTCTTTTCAAGCTGCGAGGCTGCATCATTTGGGGCTTAAGTACCCCTACCCTCAGAAGTTTCTGCATGTTCAACATGTGTGTTGTTTTCCTTTCTAGTGTTGTTCAAATCTTCCATCTTCTCTTTTCCCTTGCCTTTTGGTGGACTAGGAGGAGGAGAAGGTGGAGGGCCCCTGGATCTTGTGTGATAAGTTGATGATGCCATTATGCACGATCCAACCTTTGGGGGAGGGGAATAATCAAAAGAAAGAAAGAAAATAAAAACAAAAGGTAGCCAAGTCAGTAAGGATTTTGATAAAAGTATATGCAGTATTTAAACACATATTGCATAAATGTAAATTCACATCCTAGTTTGGGAGCCTCGTTGTGCCTGAGGTAGGCCTAGCGACAAGTTGATTTGGAGAACTTAGATGCCAGTAAATGCCTTATTTCATTAATATAAAAATAGACGATTCCCAATACGATACTAGAATAATAATGAAATTAAGTCACTATTGGCACTTGGCCTTATTATATTTAGGAAAGCAAGTAAATCTAGCATAATTGGTCCAGAAGGACCTTCCCCAGACTCAATCTTCTTGACTCCATCAAACAGGTTCCCCATCTCGCGCAGACCCAGCAGCAGGTAGGCTCTAGCCAAGTGTCTTCCCTCGCTTCCTTCAGCATTGTGGCAGTCGTCGATCCTCTTTAGGATTTTTCCCTCTAGCTCCACTAAACCTCGCTCCAGATATTCCAATCTTCTGTTGAAAGTGATAGGTATTTCTTTCCATTCCTTGATCAACCTCATATTTGTCTCATGTATTACCCGATGCTCATTCTCGGAGTCATGAACCCTCTTGCGTAGTCGGTTGTATTTGACTTGAGCCTCAACATCTTAATCTATGATCCTATTTCCTCTACCAGTTCCTGGCCTCACTATCCCCTCTAGGTTGTCTTCTAGCCATTCCGGGTAGAGAGGTGCACACCCAACGTGATACCTGTCTGGCTCAATGGTGTTCTTCTCAACAATGATCTTGCAGTGCCACATGTGCTGAGCTTGGCACTTGTGAGGGATGTCTTTGTCTTGAAAGTATGCTCTGAAGTGACTCATCTTTGCAACCCTTGGTACAACCTGCTTCCTGCCCACAAGCCTCATAACTCGGATAGGAACATAAGGGTATATCCCCCTCAACCCAATCAGCACTAAGTGTGGAGTGTCCCTCGACCTGATGATGAACTCGTCTGTTGGGAACCATTCAAACATCCATTGTACTTGTTCTTTGGTCAGATTGTCGAAGAACTCTACCCATTCTTTGGCACTTTCTGGCTGAGCAAACCTGTCTGGAATGTAAGTCATCTGCATGGGGTGATTGAAGGCAATATCGTCATTCCAAGCCCTTCGTGGAAATTCTTGGCGATACTGACCCTTTTGAAGATTTTCTAATAACCACAATTGCAGCAACAAATTACAACCCTCGAAATGCTTAATCACTTTTTGACAGTGGTCCAGAGCCTTGTAGATGTCGGCTATGATCATAGGGACTATAGTGTATGTTTGTCCCTCAATTCCCTCCATTAGGGTCTTGGCGACCATGGCCAGTCTAGTATGGATTCTTTCCCTTTTCATCAGGAACACTATCAGACCCAAGAAGCACACAATGAACACGAACATTCTGCGGTGGATGTGACCCAGAGAAGTGATAAAAAATTCATCATGGAATGTACGGTAAGACTTGCTTTGGCCGTATCTTTCGTACATATATTCGAAGGGTATATAGGATTATTTCAAGCACTCCAAGTCAGCATTTTTCTTCAAACCCGTCATTTTTAGGAACCCTTTACCAGTGTGGTTCTCAGGTATCAATAGCCCAGGGCTATCCCAAGTCAGTCCAGCAAATCCCCCAATTTTTTCTAGGAGTGGTGTCATTTCTATATCCCCAAAACGGAACACAGCTCTTTCACTATCCCAGAACAGAGTTGCAGCTTCGATCAACATATTGTTTGGCTGAATGTCTAGCAGGGAAGGTAAATTACCCAAGTGTTTTCTCACGTGTTTCTTGTCACTTGAGGAAAGGTTTTCCCACCAATCTAGTAGCAATGGTGGAATGTTGCTGACCATGCCGAATCTCGGGACCTCGTGTCTCATTTTCTGCAAAATGAAAGGTTAGGACCTTTTTCCCCATCTGATTCGACTATTTATACATTCATGATTAGCATGTTGGCATTTAGTTCTCCAAATTAATGCACAAAACGCTGTTGTGTCCGTTGGGATTATGGAAACCCCGGTGGACTTTGGATAAGGCTTGTCTTAAATGGTTATTATGTGGACAACATATTAACCCGGCTAGGTTTGACCATGATGCATGCACAATTATAATAAGAGCAAGGTTACTATGGGGGACTAGACTGGTACCCTCAAGCGTACAACTTGAGGGGGAAAGGCACGGAACCGTCGACTGCACCGCTGATCGACTAGTTTTACCGCAAATAAGCCTTTCTGAATTTAAAGGGTGATATATCAGAAGAGCGCAACCACTCATCAACCGTTGCTATAAGACTTTTTAGGCACGAGTGGAATATGATGTTGAGTATCATTTATGCAGCAATAAATAGCCTGTTGTCGCGTATTTGCACGTTCGGAAAGTCATAAATACAACACTTATAATTGAAAGACAATTAATAAGGAAAACAAAGAAACAAGTCGGTTTCGTATTGAGGAAATAAATACTTGAAAATAAACAAATAAGTCCACATAAAAGGGAAAGGGAAAAGGTGCAGGTATTAACAAAGTAAGGCACGTACGTTCAGACTAATTCACAAAGCAGTTTGTTATAGTAAAAGCGTAGAATCCCCAGCAGAGTCTTCATGCTGTCGCGCCTCTTTTTTCCTCGCGGATTCCGGGTTTTGACATTTTTGGTACAACTCGTTTCCTTTTGGGAAAGGGGTACAAGAAGTTGAAGAGTCTCCACCTAACAGATTAAGGTGCATTAGAGTACCTATTGCAAGTAACTCATGAAACCGGTTTGTGTTACCAGAGATTGGGTAAGGGCTTGAAATTACCTTGAGGGGAAGGTGTTAGGCACCCCTCGAGGTCCACAATGGTGGGTCCCGGCCAAACTTACTTTGTGAATTAGTCATTTAACAGATAAGCAGTCTAAGCACACATATGTATAAGATAGGGAATTCCTATGTTTATTAGCCTATAGTATCACATCTGTACAATGCCCGATAATCCTTCCTCAACTATAGAGGTTACACGTGGCATTAGCGTATAGGTCATCATATCCTTTTACTACCCAATTGCCTTCCCCTTAGCGGTTATATAAGCGATTTTAAATTAGACGGACTCTAAGTGTGCATTACCCTTCCCTTCCTTGTGGTCCCGGAGGTGTTTAGGACCTCTAATTTTAGGCAGTTCTAGACTCTCCTAAGGTGTTTAAAAATGGAAAATCTAAGTGACAACAAAAAACATATAGGACTGTCAAGTATGAAAACAATTAAGGGGGCTCATGTTTACCTCCACACATAAGCAGATAATTAGCACATCTCAAACACAGATTTCAGAAAATTTTCGAAGGACCTAGAACATAATATCTAGGTGAGCATGACAAGCAGAGAATATGTAGCATTATTTTAAAGCGAAGTGACATAAACCTAATCATTTTGCCTGCTGATTTTAGAACCTGAGCAATTTCACAAATAAACAGAGCACAATTTTACATCTTTATAAGACCTTAATTACGTAAGTCTTCCCTAGGTGTGAAGCTGTAATACCCTATAAACATGCAATCAGAATTCTAGGAATTAGTTAAAAACAACTTGAAATTATTAAGTCCTATAGGCATGCTGGTCTAGGTGCTGAATGTTACAAAAGTCGATTTCATGCATATTTATACTAGAACATGGTGTCTATGTGTTGGAGTTGTTTTAAACAATCTTTATAGACAAGACAATCATTTATTTGAGGCGATATTGACATGATTTAAAGCAAATGCAAATACAGTCCTAAAGCAGGATTTCTAATGCACATAGAGAATGGTCATTTTTATTAGGCAGGATTACAACAGTAGCCTAACGACATGATTTCTAGGTGATTGTGACCTATGCAGAAGCAGAATTTCGTGATAATGAAGTAATGAAATATAACATGTTTTCTAATATGCAAAACCAGGAAACATAATTATCTTAAGGCAGGATTTCTAACACAAATAATACAACATAGACCTGGAGCATGATTTCTACCCAGTTTCCCCACAAAATCATATAAGAGTCCCTCCCCTTTTTACTAATTTCCCCAATATTTGTTTACAAAGATGATTATTACAAACTAGAAGTGAATGAATTACATAAATAAATATAAACTATACTATATGGAGCCTGTATTAGGCCCAAAGTAAACATGGGAATGCCAGGCCTTCAAAACAGTCTCAGATGCCAAGAGTCTCATAGCCAACAAGGTGTCCTGGTGTATCAAAGTTTCTTAAGGACCTTAGGGATCCCGGGCAATGCTCACACCAAGATCCTTTCTTAAATAGAGAATTGGTTATGTGCAGTGTGGAAGAGCCAGCCCCATTGTGCTAGAGTTCGGAGGAATCTCATGGATTCCTAGGCAGTACACACACTGGAGGAACAAAACTTAATAATCTAAGAGTAGAAGTGAGAGTACTTTACATAGTTTGAAATAACTTAGTAAAATAGTGTAGAGATAAAACTTTTAGGAATGTAAAGGTTTTCAGGAATAGAAACAGTTTTAAGAAAATACAAAGAGTGGAAAACAGTTTTGAAATCAATTTTGAGGAGAACAAAGATTCAAAAAGCAACCACACAATCATAGAATGCCTAGATTCACAACCATTTAATAAATTGCTTTACAAACATGGGTCAGGGATTGGGAACATAGAGAGATCAAATCAAAAACACATGAACAGGGTACAAGGGGAAGCATATTGAACAATAAATTCACAGAACAACTAGAAATTTACTGATTCAGAGACCTAACAAGCCATTCATGCTTGAAGCTAAAATGGTAATATGCAGCAAAACATAGAAGGTTATGAGAATGGGCATGTTGAAGACATGGGTGCATCAGTCATATCAATAAGGGTTAATTAATTACATTAGGAGTCTAAGACACTAACGTGATCACACTAGTTGAGGGGAGTAAACAAGGACTAAATAAACATGCTGGCCAAGTATTTAAAAAAACAAGTGAGACCTAGACATGCTGATTACACACTTGAACAAGAGAGGACGGAATTTAAACATGCTGAATAAAGCAGTAAACATGAAGACAGTTAAATACATAAGCCATTAAGTTAGTGCAGAAGGAGACATGGATTAACATGCATGGAGCACATAGAGTGAGTTTAAGAATTGAACTAAGAACATACCGGTTAAGGAAGCAAAGTGTAGAATGTAAAGCAAGTAGAGTTCCACTGTCTAGCCCTGGCTTTCAGCCGGCTAGACCAACAGTTAGCACAAGTAGCTAAGAAAGAAGAGAGAATTTGAGTGTGTGTGTGTGTGTATTCTGAACTAATTATTTGTTCGTTGAGAGGTAAAACAAGAGTGTATATATAGCAATTTAGGAGTGAAACAAATAAGGTAAAAGGAATAAAAAATTAGTCAATTAGGGCAATCGTAGTGTCACAGAATCCAATCACACTAAGGAGTTCGGAAAAGATCCTTTAATTAGGGGTAATTGATCAAACAGTAATAACATGGGTTTAAATAAGGCAAGAATCCAAATTATACCAAATAAAGGAATCAGCAAGAATTCAAAATTATACGGGCAACCAAATAAGGCAGAGATAACCAATAAAGTCATAAACAAGGAAAGAAATAAATCTATGCATACGAATCTTTAACATAGTAAAGCAATCAACAAAACTTTCAAAAGAACACTGATTTGCGGAAAGAATTACTCAACTTCCATAAATGGAAATTAGAGTAAGTAAAACCTCACAGAAACATAGAACTTAACCAAAAAAAGCATGTTCGAACCCTAACAGAGGTTAATTAGGGAAAACCCACAAAAATACTGGATTTGACAAAGAAAATGTTTAAGTCCAAGAGGCAGAGTAAATTAATACGATTGGTAACACAGAAAGACCCAAAATCGAAGCAAAGATTGGCAAAACCAGTATATTACATAGAATCAACTAGGCTTTGAATACTCTTGCAAATATCAACCAAGAAGATGAAAGAACAATTGATTAAACACTTAGAAGTCAGAAAGACCTTTGAAAAACAATTTGGGATGAACCCTAGTTTAGGGGAAAATATGAATAATCACTTAAAATAAAAGCTTTTTGAGGGAGAATACTTAATAATACCTAAATCATCCCAGATCTATGAAGATCTTAGAAGAATCGATAGCAATGAACTAGGGTTTTCAGAAGAATAGTAGAGATGAGAGAATAGGTCGAGAACCCATAGATTCGTAACAAAATAAGGAGAAATTCTTACTCACAAACGGAAAATGGCCTGAGATAGGATGATAAACGAAGTTTCAAACCAGAACCAGTTGGGTTCCTTGAAATCTTCTCAAGCATCCCAGCAATCAAAGAGCCATGGCGTGTAGAGGGCCAGGGCTGGCCGAAGAAGGTATAGGAGAACCATAGGGATGAGATATACGCCAGTGATGACGTTTAGAATTAGGGTTAGGTCGAGAGAGTTTGAGAGACGAGGGAGATGATGACGCGGGTGAGAGGGAGACAATGAGAGATTTTTTTTTTGGGGGGGGGGGGGGGCAATTTTTCTCTTTTTTACATGTATAAGTGTG